>CAUYSK010055098.1:0-60788 GCA_963575035.1 Avahi laniger | reverse complement strand
AGGCTCAAGGGATCCTCCTGCCTCGGCCTCCCAGCCTGCTGCAATTACAGATGTGAGCCACCATGCCTGGCCTCAGCTTTTTTAAATAACAAGTACATACTATCACAGTGTTTTAAAATGTCTGGTATTTGGCCGGACGTGGTGGCTCACACCTGTAATCCTAGCACTCTGCGAGGCCGAGGCAGGAGGATCCTTTGAGCGAAGGAGTTCGAGACCAGCTTGAGCGAAAGCAAGACTCCATCTCTACTAAAAATAGAAAAAATTAGCCGGGCATGGTGGTGCATGCCTGTAGTCCCAGCTACTTGGGAGGCTGAGGCAGGAGGATCATTTGAGCCCAGGAGTTTGAGGTTGCTGTGAGCTATGATGATGCCACGGCATTCTAGTCCGGGCAACAGAGCGAGACTCTGTCTCGAAAAAAAAAAAAGTCTAATGTTCCTTCCAAGTTCACTCCTTCAGTTTTCCCTTACAAATCATTTGAATCTCAAAGACTTCATAAAACTTTTCTTGTCAAGAATGTCAAATTAGAAAAGACTGCTGGAAAGTTTATCCCTAGTACTTTCTATTGACATTCCTTGAGCATAATCATCAACTCCAAAAAATCGAAGAGATCCTAAGGGTAATTCTTTTCTTTCTTTTTGCGTTTATGTCCTTGCTAAAATTTTGCATTGTTTATACTAATTTTTATCTTTTTTCTCTGCATCAGTTTGCTTGGCTGTGCTTCAGATTATCCAGTCTGCTCTCACCTGATAACCTTTTGCCACTTCAGATGGTCAGCATTTGTAAGAGATAAATTATTTACTGATGCAAATAAATGTGGAGTTCTGAAAGGCCCTTTTTTAAAATTTACTGTTTAAAAGAACAGAGTTAAGGTGATTTTAAGTGCCATAATTAAATTGACTTGATAGATTATTAATCTGATTGTTCTGTGGATCTTCCTTTGAAATGTTACAAGAATCCATATTCAGAAACAAATACAAACACTGTAACTTACTGTAAAGTTAATGTGGAATCTACTTTGCCTATAAATTTTTGGATGGCCTTTATTCAAATTCAGTAAAACATCTGAACATGTAATAGTATATATGCACCCTACATTCTATATTATTGGAAAATGTTTTATAAAAATAATACTTCTCCTTTCTACATGCAGAACATTCAGCTATGTGATATTGTTTCACTTGTTTTAATATAGTTATAACAGCACTGAATTAATGGATACTACCATGTTCTTTACCTTGTTTATCACAAATTCTGGTGACCAGTGTTTCTAATCTTAATAACTCTTCAAAGATGTAACTCTTCAGTAGTTTTCAAGTATTTTCCCTGGGAGGTCAGCCTGTGGATGAGTTGGTTCACCTGTAAATACCGCAGTTTCTGCATGTGGGCTGCAGTGTGCACAATTACGCAGCCAGTATGCAGTTTTCTGTTTGTATCCCATTCTACCTGTATCTGTCCTGTATGATACAGAAGAACTATCCAATTTATAGAACATTCAAAAATACTTTTTTGGTAACTTTATAATTTCTATTTTAGAATTTCTTCTGTGGCTTCAAAGCTAAGCTAACCCTTAGAGAGTCTTTTAATGTTATAAAAACATAGGCTGGGCGTGGTGGCTCACATCTGGAATTCCAGTGCTTTGGGAGGCCGAGGTGAAAGGATTGCTTGACTCTGTCTCTACAAAAAATTTTTTTAAAAAATTATCTGGGTGTGATGTGTGCCTATAGTCCCAGCTACTCGGGAGGCTGAGGCAGGAGGAGCACAAGAGTTAGAGGTTGCTGTGAGTTGTGATCGCGCTGCCTGGGCAACAGAGTGAGATCCTGTATCTTAAAAAAAAAATTACAAAAAAAATATTATGAAGAGGAAAATGCCTCGTACTCCTTCCAGAATAATTCTGTGACTCCTCTTTGACTCCTCCCTCTGCTCATTGTGGCACCAAGTCCTGTTGATTCTGTCTGCCTGGTTTCCGCTGTCCTCGTCTCCTTACCCTGCCGTCACTACCGTAATTTGTACCTTTGCGATGATTCCAGCTTGCGTTTCTACCTGGTCATCTTGGCCCCTTGCAATACATTCTTCATGTTACCTGCCTGAAAGATTGGTATAAAATTCAGATGTACCAAATCTTTCATTTAAAATTCTTCAGTGTCCCCAACCCTTCCCCTCATATCTTTCACCAAACAAAATATATGTTTTTCTTAGTCTAGAATCTGTAGCTCTTTATGAACTGTTCCCTGCTTTGTGCCGCCCCTGCGTGTAATAGCAGTTCATTTATCCTCGTTGCTGTGTGGTATTCCATTCTGCGACTACACCACAATTTATTCATTCAACCATAAGTAGAAATTCAAATTGTTTCCAGTATTACAAATAGACCACCTTATATTCGTTTGCCTCTTACAGTGTCTTCCAACAGATTCTGAGTTTATTGAAGGCATATTCTTTTTATCTTTGTAACTTTGATTTCTAGTGCATTACGTGGCATAAAAATGTTTTTGAAAGAATAGAGGGAAAGAAGAGAAAGGTTACTCTAGTGTTGTAACACAGACTAGATAACACCCACTGCATTCTTAGAATAGTAATTTAAAAAACCTGTCCTGTGTTTCTCAGGCTCTTTACTTCAGTTATGTTCATTCATAGGCCTTTGTAAAGGAAAAGTGAACTCCTCGTATCGATGCAGTAAACAGTAGGTGTTTGTTAAACAGCAACTTTTCCATATCCTAGCTAAATTTTCCCATTCCTTATGACTACTGAGCATGTGTTTATTTCCAACTTAGAAACAAAGTTGGTTACATGAAGTCAGTGGTCGAGCATTCACATATAAAATTAACCTTTCACAATTGCTGGAAGAATACTGATAACTGGAATCAGACATTTACCTCTCTAAACCTTTCTACCTCAAGTATCCACTAGGAGTGAAGTTTGTCTTAGAGTTGGCAAAAGAGAATCCTTATCATGCAGACTGTAACCCGAGGGAATACAGATTTATGAATTCTAATTTCTTGTTCAGATCCGTTTATGAACTCAGGGTTTACTCATCCGCAGTTTCCTTTACATGTTCTTACTCAAGAATTTATAATGCGATCGAAGCATGTAGATTCCTCAGCTATTTTGTCCTGGGCTCAATGCAAATTCTTCACATGCGGCTGCTTTGCTTCTTTCTAAGCTGGACACAAAAACAGAAGAAAAAGAGAAAGTGGCCCCTAGCAAATCAGTCACTCTAATAGAAGGCAATGTTGATTAATGGGATGGAAAATAAAATTAAAGTTTGTTTTCATTGAATACATTTTAGAAACAAGTACAGTCAGTCCTCATTGTCTGCGGATTCTGCGTTTGTGAATTCGCCCTCTTGCTAAGGTTTGTTTGTGACCTCCAGGTCAGTACTAGCCATTTTCATAGCAATTTGCAGAGACAAGCAGAGCAGCAGAAGATTTTGAGTCACTCAACACTCACGTTTCCACTTGAAGTCACTCGAAGTCTGCCTTCTTAGTTCAGTTCTTAGGCTGTAAACAAGTCTCCTCTTCATGGTCTGTTCAGCACCACATTTTTTACATTATTACACTTTTTGCTGGTGATTTCTGTGTTTAAAACGGCCCACAAGCACAGTGCTGAAGTGCAGCCTAGCAAGACCCCCAGTCTACCGTTCCTCAGCACAAGAGGCTGTGGTTCGTCTTACAGAGGAAATAGTTGCATTGGGTAAGCCTCTTTCAGGCGTGAGTTACAGTGCTATACATATAATAACTATATATATAATAAGATGCCTTTAAAGAGAAACACACATAAAACAAGGTTTTGCATTGACCGATTGACAAAAACATTGTGGCCAGAGGTTTCCAGGACCCTAGTCCTGTATTTCCCCTCGGGCCGGTGGTGCAGTGTTTGCTAATTCGATGTTCGCAGCTCCTTGGTATAGCTGACCTATCATGAATGAGGGCACCGACCGTGCTCGGTTGCCTTTGCCTCTGCTTTTACCCAGTTAGATTTATTCTTATTTTCTCAGAGTCCTGTCCTCTCCAGCTTACATCTCTTTTCCTGCATGTTCCCAGCTGCCATCTGCACAGGTGTCTCTTCTCAAAGTAGCAGTTGCCTGTCGTGTGTGTGCACTGTGGAGCCTGATCGTCAGTGGTGTTTTTATTTACTCAATTGTACATCCAGTCATCAGCATAGAAAATGCAGCTTCTGTTTTGAATTATCTGTTTTACTTCTGAGTATAATTTAAAGGCAAAATGGCTTCACTCCTAGAAACTCGAGACCTCTGAAACTTGTTCTCTTCGCGATGAGTGTTGTCGGTGGACGCTTCAAATGGAATGTCTTACCCGTGGCTTTAGGGGATGCGCTGGGAGAGCACACAGTTGTGTTAGAAAGCTTCATAAATATTCATGGTACTCGGGTGTTCAGTGTGGTGAACCTTTGGCTTTCTTAACCGTTTGCTGTTTCCTGCTTCTCTTCCGTAAGTTAATTCACCATACCCGGCTACACAGTGTGGAGCATGTCTCTCCTTTTGTGCTAATACAATGAAGTAACAGACAGAGTTCCTCCCAAGTTAATAGCATGTTCCTGGAAAACCAGCCCTACTTCTTTCCTTACCGTGGTCAGCAGTGGTGATCCTTTTAGAACCAGTAATCAAAGCATTCTCTCTGTTTCAATGTGTTGAGCAGTAGCCATCTGTTTATAAGTTTGTGATGGTAAGTTGAGTAAGCGTCCTCATGCTCATGTAGGATTGTGTCCTTAAACTGTCGTCACCTGGCTGATGCGAGCGTGGGAGCGGCAGAACTTAGGCCCCTTGCTGTGATCAGGCCCCTTTTTCCTGAACCGTCATTGTATTTAGTTAATTGTTTTCCCTGCTTGACCGTGAATTCTCTCTTATCTATCTTTGTGTCTCCGAATGCCTAGCACGTGTCGATCTCTGTACAGTAGGTGCTCAGTGAACGTTGGCAGGAGTGAGCTGTCGCCACTCTTCAGTGCTGCTGTGCCCTTCAGCCTGGGCTTGCTCGTCTCCCACGAACAGGTTCGCCGCACGATCTTTCCTCTGTGTACTGCTAAGAGGTTGCGCCAAAGAGGGGGAGCTCGGAAACTGGCTTGCCTGGGCCCAGATCCCAGATCCGCCAATTTTTAACCCTGGAAGTTTGGCACGATAGCACTTAGAATCTTGTAGTGTCGATTCTCTTATTCCCAAAATGGAGGTGATAGAAACTCCTTTCTGTGTTGTGAAGATGCCATGAATTGACACACGTGTGCTTTTACAGCAGTGCCTGGTGTATGGAAAACAATAGATGTCACGTAATAATGCTCTTTTTTTCTTTTTCAGCCTCATCTGCCAACTATGTGTCTTTGACTTCCAGACCTTTTGTCTGGAAGCTTTCTGGGCTTAATGTTTTCGCATGGCCATTTGGCATTTTCAAATCAGAGTCCTATGGGAATTTTAAGTTAAAGCTTAACTCATTATTTATGCCTGTGCAGCTATCCTGCCTTCTACATTTCCTGCCTTAAATCATGGCACTAACATCCACCCGTTTCCTTAAACCTTAAGACCTTGATTCTGGCCAGGCCCAGTGGCTCACACCTGTAATTCCAGCACTTTGGGAGGCCGAGGCATGAGGGTCGTTTGAGGCCAGGAGTTCAAGATGAGCCTGATCAACGTAGTGAGACCCCCACACACACACCCATCTCTACAAAAAATTCAAAGTTAGCTACGCGTGGGTGGCACATACAGTAGTCCCAGCTACTCAGGAGGCTGAGACAGGAGGATTGCTCGAGCCCAGGAGTTTGAGGTTGCTGTCAGCTGTGATCACACCCCAGTGTACTCTACCCTGTGCAACAGAATGAGACCCTGTCCCCCGCCTACCCCCCTAAAAATAATAAGAGAGTCTGTATACATTGTTGTAATGATCATAAACATAAGATTCCCAGAAAATGCCTCTAGAAACTAATAAAAAGGGGAGGGGGCTGGGTGCGGTGGCTCACACCTGTAATCTCAGCACTTTGGGAGGTTAAGATAGGAGGACCGCTTGAGGCCAGGAGTTTGAGGTTGCAGGGAACTATAATCATGCCACTGCACTCCAGCCTGGGCAATAGAGTGAGACCTCCATCTCAAGAAAACAAAACAAAAAAACCACCTTGATTCCCCCTCCTGCCCACTCCTCCTTACCCCTGAAATTCATCCCTTCTCTCTCCTGACTACCTTCCTTCAGGCCCCTCATCAGCTCCCACCTTAGCTGCTTAAACAGCCTCCAGATTCCTCTGCCTTCAGACTATTTTCACCTTTTAATTCATAATTTTTTTCTGCTGCTAAACATCTTTCCACAGAGTAAATAATCACAACGTCATTTCTCAACTTAAAGATCTTTCAGTAACACTCCATCTCCTACAGGATAAAGTCTCAACTCCTTGTGAGGCCCGGCACAGTTTGGCCCTCTGTCCTAACTTTCTAGCTCCTTCTCTCCCTCCCCTCACTCTTGCGCCGTATACGCAGACATCCCAGACAAGGTGATTTTTACCTCTTGTAGTCTGACACGTCTTGCTGGAAACAGAGCCACTGCAGTATCAATGAGGAAGTAACAGTATTTACTGATGATGGAACATTACCCTTTCCAGATTTATGAACTCGTTTAACAAACGAAATTAAGTAATTCTTATTTATTAGACACTGATGGGTGACAAGACAGGGACAATAATACAAAGATAAATAAAACCCTGAGAGGTCACAATGGAAAAGATAGGCTCAAAAATTAGAATAGGATCTCATAAAGGCATACATTACATGCTGAATGGAAGCCCAGAGGAAGAATCCACTCAGTGAGAGTTTGAGGGGAAGAGTCATGGAGCAGGTGACAATTGCGTCGCCTTTTAAAGATTAAGATTTGCCAACAGAGAAGAGGAGGAAGTCAGTCCGCACCGGTCAGCCTGGGGAGCACGGTGCTTGGTAAAAAACAGACTGCCCTTAAAGGTCGAGGACACTCTTTCTGTGCGGATGAACCAGAGCGCTCTAGGCCAGGCCGCAGCCTTCCCGGAAGTGTGGACGCGTCTGGGCAGCAGCAGGGAGGTGGCAGTGACTGCAGTGACGCGGCGGGAGGGACAGTCGGGAGCAGGCCGTGAAGACGTTCGCGTGTGCTTCCAGAGGGCGGGCGCTTTCTCCCTCTCTGGATCCCGAGTACAAGCGCGTGGCCCCAGCGAGCCTGCATGTCGTGGGAGTGTCACTGGTGGCCGTCCGGGAAGTGAGACTGGGTGGGGACGCCGGGAGGGAGCTGGCGCCGTGTGCCAGGGGACCTGCGTGGGGCGACAGCGCCAGGATGCGGGGCTCTCGCCAGCAGCACCGCGGAGAGTTAGGGCCACTGGCACCTTTGGGGGCTGTTGAGAGGCAATTAACATTTGGTAAAATTATGGAATTCAGAGTTAAATAGAGCTGGACACGAAGCCTAGTCCAGCTGCCTAACGTAAAAGTCTGATCTTGGGCAGATTAGTCTTTTTGAAACACGTTTTATCACTTACGAAAATGAGCATCATAGTAACTAATTCATAAGGATGTTTAAGCATAAAATGAATATTATTTTTAATAACATGAAAATAACTAAGAGTGCATAGTCCATGGTAGGCTTTCAGTGCATGCGATTTTCTTTCCTCCTTGCCGTCACTTAGTTTTTACATTTAAGGAAATTAGTACTCAGAATGTCTAAGTAATTTACACACAGTCAAAAGGCCAGTTTAGTGACAGGACTGGGGCTAGATCCACGACTTTAATTATGACTAGATTCTTTTCTGCTATACCAGGCAATGTCCATGTTCATTTATTTTCATTTGTGCAATTTTCTGTGAGGAAAAAATGGACAGAAACTATGGGTTCATCTTTTTCCCACCTTAGTAATGTCTAGTACTTATAGAAATTACTAAGAATTAAGCATTTATTATACTGCACCCACTCCAGAGAGGTGGGTGTCGAGTTCCAGTATAAACATCTTCAATAATGATAATTCCACAATTATCAGCAGTTCCTTTTAGATTTACCTCTTCTCAACTGATAAAATTTTCCAATTCTGGCCAGGCGCGGTGGCTCACACCTGTAATCCTAGCACTCTGGGAGGCTGAGACTGGAGGATCACTTGAGATCAGAAGTTCGAGACCAGCCTGAGCAAGAGCGAGACTCCGTCTCTACTAAAAATGGAAAAATTAGCTGGGCGTTATAGTATGCACCTGTAGTCCCGGGTACTTGGGAGGCTGAGGCAAGAGGATCCCTTGAGCCCAGGAGTTTGAGGTTGCTGTGAGCTAGGCTGATGCCACTGCGCTCACTCTAGCCAGGGCAACAGAGTGAGACTCTGTCTTTGAAAAAAAAAAAAAAACAAAAGGCCGGACGCGGTAGCTCAGGCCTGTAATCCTAGCACTCTGGGAGGCCTAGGCGGGCGGATTGTTTGAGCTCAGAAGTTCGAAACCAGCCTGAGCAAGAGCGAGACCGCGTCTCTACTAAAAATGGAAAGAAATTAATCGGACAGCTAAAAATACATAGAAAAAATTAGCCGGGCATGATGACGCATGCCTGTAGTCCCAGCTACTCGGGAGGCTGAAGCAGGAGGATCGCTTCAGCCCAGGAGTTTGAGGTTGCTGTGAGCTATGATGACGCCACGGCACTCTAGCCGGGGCAACACAGTGAGACTCTGTCTCAAAAAGAAAAAAATCCAATTCTGAGCTCTTTATTCTTAATGAAATCTGCTGTAATTTACCCTAATAGTCATTTTTCCATTTTGAGTATGCTTATCTTTTTTAGACTTATACTTTTAAGTTGGTTTTCCAGCTCGCTGATCTTAATTTGTCCATTTTTTGAACAGCCAAAATATCCTTGATTTTGCTGGATTCGTTCAGTTATCTCTGACTTCCTTTTCCACATCTGATTTCCTTAGTCTTGTTGGTTAAAGATGAATTATATGCCCCAACAGTGGATTGATATAAAGAAAACGCTGGCCCAGGAATTGAGAAACCCGCTTTCTATTCCATCTCTCCTCTTGTTGCCAAGCTGCTTCCTCACCACAACGGGAAAAATTCCATTTGTAAGGTAATCTCATGTCTTAGGAAAGAGGGCCCAAGTTGGTATATAGTATATATTTTATGGGGAATGAGGTGAATATTCTTCAGCTTTTGACAAATAATATTAGATGTAAGTGTGCAGTGTCTAAAACTCGAAGAATTCTAGTTGTAATGTCAACACACCTGCTTGGTGAGTTGAATTATGAGGCTGGCAATAGGAAAAAGAAAGCTTGAAGCCAAAGGTATTGTGTTATAATTACATGCAACTTGTTCAGCCTTCATTTGGAATATTGGCTTTCCCTTTGGCCAGTGTAAGATATTAGTTAGCTTTGAAAATAACAACTGCTTACATTTACATCTTGCAGTTTTTCAAAGCACTTTTATACACATCATGTATACACAATGGAATTATATTTCAGAGTAAAGAAATGGTCTATCTAATTCTTCTGCTGCTACACCATTTGAAAAAGGCCTTGAAAGTATTATTCTGTGAGTGTTGAGAATACTGAGAATCAAACGTGATGTTCGCGTGAGGAACTCGTAATCATACCTAGAATACGTGCTTTTCGTATTGCGTGGGGTCCAGGTTCTCAGTGTTCTCCTAGCGTTCTCTCCGGGTGTGGGTAGACAGGAAGTGTAGTAAATTCGTTGCAGAGAATTGACTGTGACCACATTTTACCCTGTGAGGATTCAGAAGCCGAATCCACATTCCAAAACAGAAACGGCACTGGGAAAATATTTTGCTTGAAAGGAATGATTGCTGTTTCTTTTGTCTTTTCTAGTCCTTACTTTAAATGTGCAGCATGAAACTGCGTGTTGCCGTGAAAGCCGTGTGGCTGGTCGTCTCTGCCTCCCAGCACACCTCGCCCCTTGCCAGGCCCTCGCCTGCGCTGCTTCCTTTACTCCCGAGCCCCAGACCTCGGTCAGACTTGCACCGCAGGTATTAGCAGTACGTTGAGGACGGATCCGTGCTCTTGTTTCCCCCGGTACATGCCTTGACTTTCCTGCTCATCGTCCTGACCGCAGGGTGTTTGAATGGTGCTCCTTTAGTGGAATATCTAGTGCCGGTCATTTCCTCTTCTGAGTTGATCGATCTGATACAGTAAAATGGGCAAGTGACTACAGTGGGTTTATAAAGTCTCCATCTGTTTTGGATTTGCTTTTGCCTCGGAGAAGGCAAAAAGTCCAGGAGTTAGTGAGCAGCTTAGCCTTCTCTCCTCATCGGCAGCTGGCAGACGTACTGGTGAGGTGATAACGAACTCGGAGTCTGCCCTGGGGGCTGGGTGGGCAAGGAACCCCGGCCGCAGGCATGCCTCCCTCCGGACCGGCCTGCCGAGGTTCCTGCTTTTTAATACAGTTTATTTCAGGGAGGTTCAGAGGCAGACTTTCCTGGGTACATGTGAGAAGTGGACACCAAGCGGATACCAAGGAAGGATCTATGTTGTATTGCTCTCAACACAGCAAGGCAGAGTCTCAGTCTCAGTCGTCCGGGTGGTCCAGGCAGAGAGGAAGCGTTGGAAGTAGAGCTTGAATATAAAGTTCATTTTTTTTAAATTTCTTTCTTTCCATTAAAATAATTATCTGACACATATAGTACACCAAATTAAACATTCCAGAATTATTTACTCTGTTTATTTGATTTCTAGAATGTTTTCTAACAGTCTCAAACTGAATTGGAAACAATGCTATACTTCTTCCCATTTTGTTTTTAGTTACCAGTGTTGGTGAGTCTCCTGTTACTCCATACTCGGTTTATGCTTCCACTGCTCGTTTCCCTTTGGTAGTGAAGCACCCACCAGCCCCATCCCCACTTCCCGTGGCCCATTGGTGGTGGCGCCTCTTCCACGTGCATTTTGTAGCCCACACAGGGGGCATCTCAGTGTGAAAGTGCAAAATTTTTTTGGATTAACACTGAAAGTGTGCCGAATATGGAATATCGGTTGGTTTTGAAAGTCTGTAAACTTTAAAAATAATGAATTATATGTAGAAAAATGTAAATATTATTGTTGCAATGGACTCTATTGCTAAGTGTTCCTTTTATAAAGACTTATCTTTTGGTGTTCATGAAGAAGCTCTTCAGCTTCCCTTTTTCAATTGTAGGCAGAACATGAACTTTGGGAAGTTTTTAAAAATTCTGTTATTATTCCCATTCAGGCTCCCCTTTGTATTTAAACTACAGTAGTGTTCTAGCAGTTTAGGATGTTTAATAAGGAAGAAACAGAAAAACTACGTTTTTGTTTTTTTTAAGGGGGTAAATTATGATTTTATTAAAAATTAACATAAGTTGACAAATACATACACACACACATATATATATATGTTTTGAAAAGGTGTTTAAAACCACATTTCATCAAATAAAACAGATTTTATTTTAGCCTACCTATTGACAATTTTCAGCCCTTCTAAACAGCTTTAATTAAAGAATATCAGAGGATTTAAGATAACAATGGCTGTCTGTGTCAATATTAAAGCCAACATTTACAAAGGCCTATTATGGTTCCAGTGACATTTCCTTCCTATTTTTCCATATCAGCAGGAGCATTTCTTGAGGAAATGGATTCCTATTTGCTGATGAGATCTTCTGACAGCAAAGATAGGCAAAGCTGGAGCCCAGATGAAAAACTAGAAAATGAAGCCTTACCAAATGCAAAGCTTGTAACATTTCACCTGTCAGGTAAGTGGGTTTACCTTGAATGGTCATTAGTTTTCCTCAAAACTGTATAAAGTTGTGTCCTAACAAGTGTTAGGATTTATTATGCTCTATTTAACTGTATATATTTTTGAAAATCATTTTAAGCATAACTGAAATTTAATAAAGTTCCAAAGACATTTAAAAGCAAATATTAATAAGTAATCATTGTCATTGATTAACAAACTAGAAGCAAACATCTCAGGCACTTTACATCTTCTTCAAGGCTTGTTCTACTGCATGAAGCTAACCACAGCTGCCTTATTTTCTGAAGACAATGCACTATTTTGTGAGTCCATAAGGCTATTTATTATTAATATATTTTTTGTTTGTGCAGCACTTTTCTCTTTACAAAGGACTTTCATTTAGAGATTATCTCACTTCAGCCTCATTATTCTGGGAGAACTGATTATATTCACATTAAAAAGCATGGAATGAAGTTAACAAATAGACCACCAAAGATACAAATGAAGTTAAACCAGGCTGATTAAAAATATAGAATTTAAATATTTTGAAGGCTTTAAAAACTTAAGACAATGTCCTTTATTATCAAGCTCACTGAAAGGTTTTTACTGGGTAACATTTGGATGGAGCACTGTTCTCTAGGATAAACTGCAAACGTAGAAAAACATACCAGGAACATATAGGTAGAGAAGAAAGGTATGATTAATGTATATAACAACAACAAAAAAATTTTATCTTTCATCGGTCAAAGCCCAGATACATAGGAGTAAGAGTAGGTGGACAGAATTTATCACTTTTCTTTTTTAATTCAGGCTAATAATAAGATAGATTTTAACTTACATAATCTCTGCAAGAACCCCCTATGAGGTAGGTACTATTTTTATGCCATTTTATGCACGAGGAAACTAAGGAACAAAGATTAAGAAATGTCACTCAAGATCACACATCTATTGGTGGCCAAAACGGGGAATTCACACCCAGGCAGTACGGCCCCCTGCAACCTGCCCCCAGCCTCAGTCAGCTGCCTGAAGAAGTCACCTCCCGTGGTGAACAGGAACTTGAAACGGTATGAAAGAAAGAAGTGGTACCTGATCTGAGGGAAAAACAAGTAAAATAACTTAAAAATATTCACCCACTGACTTTCTGCCATAAGGAGTTTTTTTTTTAGGATCTGTTTTCCAAAACCCTCTGTCTGAGGCAGGTATTTAGGGATACATACAGTCACTATCCAACACTTAGTTCTCAACTGATATCACGGGGATACCAATGACTCGTGTGACACCCACATGACAGAAAATAAAACTCATGTCCAGGGCAGTGCCTAGACCTGAGCCTGCCTGGGAGTGAAAAGGCAACAAAATAGCCCGCTTCAAATTTGGGCTTAGGACCAATGTAGGAAATGGATGGCATAGAATGGAGCCTCCAAGCACACAAAACAGCACCCTCAGAAACAGACCTGGCTACCAGGGCGGTCATAGATCAAACAAGGCTGGAGGGATGAGAGAGAAAAGGGAAGTTGTCACAGCTTTAGAACTGGGGGCAGAGACCTTGCCAATGAGCGCATGCTGGCGAGCTTTCAGAGAAGGTTCGAAATAGAAAGGCGGGTTGGTTAATTTGGGACCAGTAGGAGAAGTACAGTGTGGAGACTAGCCAGGCCTAAGAGGGCCTGAATCTCAAAGCAGGATATGGCAGGCAACCGCGTGCAGAAGGTGGCACGAGAACAGTCCTTACAGCACACCGCAGAATATGCTCCGGGGATTCAGAATGATCCATGATAAAAAACAGGTTCTTGCACATGACATTTCCAGGAAAGACTGGGGACACAGCAGCCTCAGAGAATCTTGAGTTTTGCGCCAGAGGCAACTTGACTGGAGGTGACAGTTTGGTTCACAATATCTGCTTTCTGTTTTACTACCACCCACAGAAGCTCAGAGGGGATGTTAAAACAAAAATTCAGTCTTCAAAAAGAGCAAGATAGTGCTTCCCATCTATTTCTAAGAGAGGAGAGAGAGGGAGGCCAGCTCCTTGTGACAGACACGGATTTGTTCAGCGATGGTGGCAAGCATAGCAAATGGAGCTCCCCAGGCAGTGGGCTCCTCGAAAGGGTTTCTGTTAGTGACCTGTATTTTTCCAGAAGAAAGGGGGAATTAAAGGACACATAAAATCAGAGAAGGAAAGGAGGGAGCAGAAAGGATTTTAGGAGCAGACAGTACACTAATGCAATTTGACAGCCAGACACTATAAAAGTTACGGGTTTGGATCCAAATGCCCAGTCGATAGAGCACTGAGTAGAAACTTCAAAATAAACATGGGGAAGAAGGGGCGCACAATGATTAAGCTGGGAGGTTAGTAATAATTCCTAGACTCAGATTTCAACGGTAGCAGTATACCTCTTGGTGGGAGGAATAAAATTTTAGATGTACAGAAGTGAAAATGACACGTGTTAATTCCCAAAGGGAGATTAAAGATCTTTCTCTAATACATCACCAGCATCAAATGTTCTCCAAGACTTATTTTTATTAAGCACACATTCCTGGGAAGATGATAAAGCTAGCCATGAGACTGCATTCTGAAAATGCTCCATTATTTCCTTTAAATGTGGCCCCCCGCCTTTCTGAAATCTCTACAGGAGACCACTGAACTCATTATGCTAGCTGATTCCTGAATATCTTCCTCACTATTAAGAGCAAACGCTGTACCCTCTGACAAATTTTTAAGCATCTCAGAAGACAAATATCTGGAAATGACTATACCCTATGCTGAGCTCCCCAAGTCTGTGCTGAATAAATGCAGAGAGGTATAGCTTATACTAGACAAAAACAAAGTAAACTTCTATATATTCCCCATATTGGAAAATAAAAAAAACTGAGAAATGTGGGTTATATTTTTATAACATATTATCCCTCTTTTACTTAGCCTTAAGTGTATTCAACTACATTTCAATAACAGTAATATTATGAATAGCAGCTATCATTTCACTGTCTATACTATGCCAAACATATAAATATTAAAATTAATCTTCCCCAAACAATCCTTTAAGGTAGATAGCCACAATTTACAGAAAAAGAAATTGAGGCCTAGTTATCTTAAACAATTTCCCCAAGAATATACAGGGCTGGAAAGTGGTAGAAATGAGGTTTGAACACAGATCTGTCTGAAGCCCACATCCTTCACCAGCAGGCTTCTGAGCACAGTGCTTCCAGCTGGGAACAGAATCATGAGTAAGTCACGGTTTGGTCTTCAAGGAGTCCACATGGGCAGTGAAGAGAGGAGAAAGCACAGATACACCCCATAACAGTACGAGGAAATTCTATAAGAATATGAAGACTTAGCAACTAACAGCCTGAGTATGAACAGTGAGGGGCAGCGTTTGCACTGGGTTTCAGAACGAAGAGCAGCCGGCGGGCGTGAGGGCCGTGGATAGCTGGGGTGGAAAGTGCTCAGCCATGAGCAAGCCTCTTGCAAGCTGACTGAATCCATCTCAACATCACTGGACTGAATCACTGAATGGAATCACCAGTGAGGAGGATTCTAGTTTGAATAGTCACTTTTCAAAATAAGCTCAAGGCCCTTATTATTCTCAAGCTATCTTCAGGTTTTATTAAGCCTGCTTTTTAATCCATTCAATGGGTTGATTTTTTTTTTTTTAGATTAAGATTATTAAACCAGAAGAGCTTCAACAAAGACTCTCAGATTGATGTGAAGTGATTGATTACTGGCTTTTGTTTTGGGCACTATAGCCTATTGGGTATCCAATCATTGCATATTTCAAAGCAGTTTTCCCTAGGTCATTAGTAAGAAACCTGTGTGATTCAATATGAAACTTCACTTCAAATATGCTGCTTTTCTTCCTACCCCTTATCTACAAGGCCACAGTTTGTCACTGAGGAAATTAAACTAGGGATAGGGAAGGGGTATGGGGTGTTCGACCATCTTCAAGTTGAAATATGTATTTTGGAAAAGTTTTCTCTCCTCAAATGCTAAAAATCATATATATATATATGGAGCTGTGTTTACCCCAATCTAGTGAGAATCACTGTATAAACAATATCAACATTTTCTGCACACTCTTCAAAATGCTATTTAAGTATCTTTGCTAATTTTGACTAAATTGATCAGAGGTTGAACAAAATGTAGATCAGAGTATGGTAAACCTAAAGTACACTGAAGTCCAGAATATGAATAATGAGTATTGTCAGAGTGAAGATATATTAATCTGGAGAAGAAAATGCAAATTCTCGTAAAATTGCCCTGGTAAACACACATAAATACAAAGGCTGCAGACTAGCATATGCCCACATCCCAAGGGTGAGATGGAGAGAGAAGATGAGGGAAAAAAATTGGAATGAAACTAAAATTTAACAATGAGGAAACCTGGGGAGATAGAAGGTACAGGAAACACAACCCCAGGACTTTCCTGCACAAAGTAAGATACGCAGTCACTTTCTAACATATCAAAAATAAAAAAAAAAACACCCATGAATTCACAATTTCAATCTACTTTTCCAATCTATAGTATTCAACACTTTTACTCCTTCTTTTAATCTGTTTCTTTTCATGACCCTGTTCTCTGCCATCTCCTCTTTGCCTTTCTTCTTCAATTGCTTCATCTATATAAGGATTTCCTTCAATTTTACGAAGACATGTAACATATCTAGACTTTTATCACTCTCGCTCCAACCACAGCTCTTGAGCTTGATTGTCCCACAGAAACATCCCACTAATCCTCATATAACATGATAAGAATGGAATTTTATCTTTCTCAATTGTCTTCCATCATTTCCCACTCTAACTAATAGCATCACCATTCTTCCAGTAACTAAGTCAAAATATTGAGGGGAGAAAGTTTTGACTCCTCTTTTCCCCTTCCCTGACCAGTCAGCTGTGAGACCCAGTTACATTACTCAGAAATCCTTTCATACCATGACTTCTCAATTGAGTCCATTGTCTCTGAACTCCTGTATCTGCCCACGAAATATCTCCATGTGTCTGGCCCTTGCCTCTCTCTTACTTTCTCACTTACACCCTTACTGCTGCCATCAGAGTTATTATTCTTAAAGATTATTTCTTTATTCAAAGGCTTTTAGAGAATCCTCATAATCCACAGAATGAAGAAGTCCAGATTTCTTAGCACAATCTTCAATGCTTTCCATGGTTTGGTTTCAATTTACCTTTTTAGGCTCCCCCTAAAAATGGATTATTTGATGCTGCCAAATATAGCTGAGGCTCACCGATGACTGCACTTTAACTCATGTTTGGCCACCTCACCACACCCCTGCACCCGGAATATTCTCACTTCTGTCCCAAATAAGGTCCTATTTGAACATGACTCACTCTAGGAAGCTTCTTTGAATACTGCCTCTACTTCAAATCATCAAGCAAAATTAATGCTATCTTCCTTAATAGTTCTATTTTATGTTACCTTTTTTACTTATTTTACCCGTATTTTTCCCATAGTCAACATATGTGGGTATCTCCCACTAGATTATGATCTTTTTATTCCACACCACTCTTGGCATATGAATGCTGCACAAATGTCTATTGAATTTTGGCATCATCAACTGAAAAGTATTTAGACCAAAAAATAAAAACACACTATACTAACAGGTATTATATGACATTATACAACATTAGATTGACTTCTGGCAAAAACAGTGTACTTTTTACCTTTATTGCTAAATAAAATGTCTAGTGTAGTAGAAATTATAAGGAAATAAGCATATATCTTAATAAAAATTCTGAAGTTTAATTTGTAGTTAATAAAACAAAATTGCTTTGCCATTTTCATTACAGTGCAAAAAAAGATGTAACCATCTTTATTCCACTTGTAGATCATCATATAATCTTAAATGAACTCTGTAAGAGAAACACAAGTTTGAGGGGTAAGAGAAGACCAGTTATGATGCTGTTTCTATACAAAGTTCCTAATTTTGACCCTCAGATACAACCAGTATTATGACCTAGAAGCCTGACTTCCTCAACTTCATTTTCATAAATGACCTGCAACTTCTGACTTTTGTGCTGAGGGTTGTTTTCTAGACCTGCCACAGATTCTACATATAGGAATTCAAATCCTCCTATTTTTGCCACTTTGATGCTATAAAAACTAACCACTTTTTAAAAGAATAAAATGAGCTAAGAAAACAATAGCTTGCTAAACTATCTTCTCCCTTTGCCCAAAGAGCACAAGAAATTATTTTAGCAGTGGATAAAAATGAAACAACACAAAATAGTAAGCAGGAGCATCCTTTCCTACAATGCTTAACTTTCAAATGTAATAAATTTAGTGTCACCAGTTTGAAGGCAGGAAAGGCGAATTGTAAGCACTAATTGCTCTTAGTTTGAGGCCATTTGGAAAATCAAAACCCTCTGCTATATCAAATGATGTTATAAAGTATTACTATATAAAAAGTGAAAAACTCTCTTCCAATGTGTTAATTTTCTTGTCAAGAAATATAAATTTATGAATGTCAAGACATCACTGGCATCCATCCCATAAATTTCCTTTGAATCAATGATCATTTGAGTTATCTCTACTAATAACTTGCAGCCATAGGGAGGGGAAAACTTATTCTCTAATGAAGCGATTCATGTTAGATTATCTATTGTAAATTTCACAGAAGATTCCCTTTGAATTACATAAAGTACGTTGATTTGTGGTTACCTTTACCTTTATGTTTAGTGTTTTTGACACAGAAATAATATGTCATCTATTTGTCCACTTTCCATCTATTTTTCCACTTTCCATCTGATCCATAAAAGAACAAACCACATTATTATACAATAATTTTCTCTGTGTATAATAAATTTTAGGGCTTCATGTGGAAAACTAATCCTATTTTCTCATTCAAAAAAATTCAAACATACCTAACCTTATCATTCATAAATTTCTCTCAATGGTATGTAGATAACTAGAATATCTGTTCTCTAACATAAAAATAAATTTTCTTGGGTGCTTAATTAATTCTTTTAACAAAGCACAGTATCTTTCAGGATTATTTCAGAACACTAAATAAAACTAAAAAAAATAAAAACCATAAAACAGAGTGTAAATAATGAGCTAATATTAGTAATATTTCATTTCATATGTTACTTCTAAAGGAAATAGTTATCACAATAATTCGCACCTAGTAAATTACAATAAATTTTAATTTTAATCAAAACCCTGAAACTCTTCAATAAAATTCTTTCAAGTCCTTAAAGTACAACATCATGATATAAATTGAGTACTTTCATATACCAGGTATCTCTAAGAGAAACAATTTGTAACACTATAGACTAAGGGCAAAAGCTGATCCCTCCTAAGAGAGGATAATGGTTCCCTCTTCTTAAAACAAAGCTTGACTGAACTGCTAACTAACTCCTACAATCAAATAATCCATTTGTACTGCATACAGAGAAACACCACATATATTGTTTGGTGTGAAGTTAGCACAAAACTAATTATCAACAGTTCAGCATTCTAGGATGCGGAAAACAGACTAGATTCATGTAGAACATGCTAGAACGCCTAAGAACCACTTGTAATATATTATTTATGATTCTTGTAAAGCCCCCAAATTTGATGTTTGCTAGTGTTCATTAACAATTCTTAAAGTAATCAGATTTTCAGAAACTCATTGTATCTCTGCCTTTCTTTTGGAAAAATACTTAGAAAAGAAATAATAAATTCAGTATAAATTATCAAAAATAGATGTGCTCAGCCATAGCAAATGACAACGTCTCCATATGTTATTTCTAAGTCTTCTAATGGATATTTCTTTTCTGATTACACAATCACCATGGTTAGTGCTATGAGTTCACACTACTTAGACCACAAATTATTTTGCCAGACAGAGTCATCCATTCCTCCCAGGACTCACGGATGCATTGGTCAGGAGTGGGATACAAGATTGCCTAGTGCAGAGCCACTCAATACACCATGATCCTTCATTGTTCTTCAGTAAAACAAGCAGAAGACTGAGAAAGGGGGATTATTCTTGTCCCTTGAGTTTTCATCACCTCAATACATCTCATGCCCCTATGCATTCTCCATCCCACTGAGCTGTGACCTCCAGATGTTCTTTGCCTAACCCAATGGTAGCCCTACCTCCTTTCATCAGCCTGCCTCAATCTATTTTATCCCAGAAAATAAAGCCCCAGTAATGTGTTAAGGGGTATAACACTGGAGGTTTGCATCCAATCACCCAACATCTTATCTGTCTCCCCTTTCCAGGGGTCTCTAACTGAGACACAGGTATGGGCCAGCACAGGGAATATTCAAACCCATCGATGGAGGATATCCTCAATTTGTCAGAATTCGAAACAAGTCCTTTCCTCCTAAACATGCTTTTTCCTGCAGAAATGGCTTTCATAAGACAAAACCAAACCAAGCAAAATTATATGACCCTGATAATGGTGTTTCTTTTGACACTTGTTGAAGTCTCCTCACCTTCATTCTTCATCTCAGGCGGCTGCTTAAACTGAGCTATGGAGGCAACACCTTCTCTTGTGATCACTGCTTGCTCTGCAGCAACCTTGGATCCACTATGATGAACCATCAAAAGTCAAGTTTGGCTCATCGGAAAGATTAAGGAGGTGATTATGATATCCGTGGGAAGATCAAAAGTCTCACAAGAATAGGGAAGGTGCCATGCACCCATGGCCTTGTGGCCTTTTTACTAAACATGCTTCTGATTGGCCCCCACAGAACCTTCTGATTTTCCTGATAAAAATATAGAAAATCCACTTATATCCTTCCTACCCTATGTTATTAGAGCTCCTATGATTGGGTAAATTGTGATCATTAATGGGACTAATAAGTAAATAATAGTAGATTAAGACAATCTGCACTAACTCAGAGATAATACAGACTTCCATTTTTAAAAAGATTTAACTACTAATATCAGTCTATCAGCCATGTAACTTTTCTGTTTTCAACTTTTCTATTTGTGTCTAATGATGCAAGAATAAGGCAGTTGAATGTGATTGCAGTGATTTTATATTGCCACTTAAAGAGAAAGAACATATCAAAATGCCTCCCTTATTTAATGTAATCTCATTCCTCCCATGGGAAATTATAGGAATATTATTCAAATATATTTTTGCTTCTGTTAGGTATAGCAAGAAACAGAGACCCATATAAACCAATTTATTAAAAAATTTACTGAAAGTACACTGAGGATTTTCATGGAAGGAAATACGAAGTCAAGCCAAAGCTCTGGGAATGGGAATGTTTAATGTCTTTGGAGTGCTGCCTTCCTATTTGCTTTTCTCTGCACTTTCTCTCCATGCAGCTTCCCCTGCTTGTTCCTGGATTATGACCTCCCTCCCCTCATCATTTTGATCTGCTTATAGCTTTAGCTGTCAGCAATCCCAATTTCCACATGGTCTGGTTGTTTTGTTCCTGACAACTAAATTATTAAGACTCTCAAAAACTCTTAGCTTAAATTCTCAAGAGAAGATAAATTTGGCACAAATCATGTGCTATGAATGTGCTTTCTCTGACTCAGGTGGTGTGGGAAAAAAGACACTTCTGAAGAAACCAACCTGGCAGCTTAGGCCTGACTTTTCAGCAGGAGCTATGGGGTGAGGCCGTCCCAACAGTGTTACTGAGAAGTAGAAATTCAATTTAATTTGATTTTGCAAATACGTGATTATTTCCCATGTTCCAGGCAGGTGGTGAAATGTATTAATAAATCACCCAAAAACTTAGAAAATTCTAGGATAGCTTCAAACAAAATGGGCTATAGAAATAGAGAATATGTATTAAACAGGCATTGATGGAGGCTACATTTATAGAATGAGTTTCTTTTTCTATTCTTTTTTAGACCTGTAGGATTAGAGCTTTCCTTGGACTTAGTTTGGATTGCTTCATGCTTTTCCATGATGCTATATAACATCCAAATCTGAGTATCTGACATAGCTATCTCTATCCATTCTATTTTTTAAAGAAATAGGTTAAACATATCAGGACAAGCAAGTCTTATCTCCTACTTGTCTGTTTTCCCATAACCATAATCACACTCATATGTACCATGATCATTTCCATCTTGGGACTTTTATCCCTTTTGTCCTTTTGTTTAGAATTCCTACCCCACTTTCTTCTCCAAACTATATCTAAACCTGAAAAGCCATTTTTGTGTCTCATCTCTCAGAAATCCTCCTTGATCAATTCAATTAACTGATTTCCTCTTATTTCTCATTTGTTAAATATGATATAAATGGAATTACAGAAATATGAATAGATTTGAGATTTAAGAGGTAACATTAAAGATGGATTTTTGTGATAAACTGATTTCCTACCCTTTCTGTCCTCCTTCCTAAGAGAATGTCATTTTGGGGGGTGGGAGATCATAACGTTCTCATCTAGAAAGCAACAGTCAGCCTGTCTGGCAGAGAGCAGAAGCCATACAATACGATTCTGGCCAATGAGATATAAGTGGATTGAGTAGTTACCCAAAAAGAAAGCAAACTCAACTAGCATGAGCTTTTCTGATTTTTTTCCCTCCCTTTACTACTGCCTGAAATACGAATGCGATATTGAAGATGGAATAGCTATCTTGTAACCATAAGAAGACCGTAAAGGAAAGGGGAAAGAGAATTTGCAAAACCTAAACTCTGAAATCCTGAGCCAACAACTACCTACCTCTCAACTTCTACTTAAATGAGAAAAATAAAACTTATAAAATATTTAGGCCACTGGGGTTTTGTTGAGGGGGTGTGTTCTACTACTACTTTAACTAACATTAGTCTGTGCACACTTTAATATCTAACAAGTTAAAAGACAAAAACAACACACAAACAAAAAACCTTTATATTACCTGAAGAAATAACATTTTGAAACAATTCCATATTAGCTTAATGTCTATGAACACAAATTAATATATTTCTGGATTTCATAAACCAATAGTTTACCTTTTTTGATTTTGATATGTTTGTGGAACACATTATAAATAAATTAACTCTTTGATCTTTGACATTTGTTGTAAACATTTTTTTATGGTACTCTAAGAGAGCCTATGATAAATAGGGTTTCCTTTTCCTATGAAGGAAAATACATACTAAATGTTACCTAAAAATAGTCTTGACTTTGTAAATGCCCTATGTCATGACCTTCCTATTTATAGATAATTCTGTACGCGTGTGCTGGCAGAATCGTAGATATTGCTGTGTTGCCAGGAACTCTTGCTATTACACATCCATAGGAAGTCTGGGCTTTGATCCAAGGAGCTAGAGCTGGAAAAGTCAGCCCCTGCCTTTCCAGAAAATTACTAAGAAACTATCCCATCCTGTAGGCTGTCCTTTTTCCACAGCTACCCAGAGCAAGAATATTCCCTTAGCATTGTTCCTCTGCTACTGTGTTATACTGGCATTTCTCCAGCTCAGAGGAGAATGAGGCTCCCAAGCCTGGCAGGGACCTGCTGAGATGGCCCCCAGAAATGTCTATGTGAGTTTCTCCTAAGAAGAGATATTCAGAGGATATTCCACCAGATGTCAAAGGTGCCCAATATCACAATACTCTCAGATGCAGCCATGTACAAGAGACAAAAGGTCACACACATTGAGAAGTGAGATGGAAAAATTATAAATTCTTATTATAAACACACTGTCACGCCAAAGTGAGAAACTGCAGTTGCATTAGGCTGATGGATAATATGGCAGCAAGCAAACAGATATTCACTGTCTTTTCAATCTAAACTGTGCAAATGTCTCCTTCTGACTTACATGGCAAGCTTTTCAAAGACTTCATCACCAAATTACTATCATTAGTAAAGTACAAGAGTACAGCCAGTATTCTTTCTCCTGAAGCTCTATGGAAGAAAAAGACTAAATAAAAAGAGAGACTTTCAACTCTTCTTGGTTAGCATTTTTATCGACTACCCAAAGGGTACATGACTCTAGCAGATGCATAAGGTTATGCAGAGTTCTAGTAGAATCCACAGCTGAAGACATGCACAGTAAAGATTTCAGAAAGCAACGAGAGAGATTCACTTCTAAGTAAGACCACAGATGCATGATTCACTTCCAAATAAGACCACCAACGCTATTTACAAACTTAAAAAAACACTTATTAATCATGCACTCTAGCACATTCATATTTCCTAGTATTGTTTCCAAATATTTCTAGCATATACCATAAATAGCTTTCCTTTCCTGGAATTTAACATTGATAATACCTTTTAAATTTGTTCATGAGTTTGCTTTCATCAGAGTATTCAAGAATTTTCTTCCCCTAGAGGATGTCAAAATTTATCATTTCTAAATTTAGAAGAGTAATGGAAGATGTATGACTCCTTATCAAAGCACTTTACATAATTTAACTAAAATTCAATCAGAACAACAAATACAATTTGGGAGTTCCACATTCTAACTACAGATAACTTTTCACATTTGTTCTAATAAAGATGTGGCGGGGGAGGCTTTTAGTAAAGCTGGTCTTAGTCACAACTGTCTTCCCTCTCATTAACGAAATATGAGGCCATAATCTCTGTCATTAAACACCCATGAATCAGAAAATACACACTGTGATTAATTTCTATGGATAACGGGACATTAACTGGGGAGTTTACAGGTATTAACTCTAAAGAAGTTCTGAGAAGTGGTAATAACACTGGAGTTAAGATTTTACATGGAAACCTATGAAAGCACGTACTAGTATACCAAATGATATTAATGAAATAAGTATCTTTTGCATTAACCATCCTCAGCGAGGTGGTTCTACCAGGCAATTGACAATTGATACAGTCTGATGGCATACTCGAGGCCCCAGACCACATTTTGAAATAAAAACCAAACTTGCTACTAAATAGTAGCACAAAGGAAAGAATAATCAGGACTCTGGACCTCCTAAAATAAGATGTGCACCCTGGCTCACTAACTTCTCTGATCGTGCAGGAAGTACATAAAAAACTTGATATATTGTTCAAATTTCTAGAAGACTGGAGAAGACCTAGCCTGTGGGCAAGCGATAGAACCTTCCAGGCATGTTCCAAAGCTAAACCTTAGACAAAGAGACTGGGCTGATGTTAGAAGAGAACAAGGACCCTAAGGAGTTTGTAGTCCCCAATATAAGTTACCCTGGACTCGGGTAGCAATGAGAGAAGAGCTGTGACAAAAAGGGTTAGAGGGAGTAAGACTGGATTCACAATGGAGCAGGTTGAAAGGGAAATTGTGTGCTCAGTAGTTTAGTCCGTGGGGGCAGGGATGTGTGTGTTTTGTTCAACACCACATACCCAGTTTAGGGCACATAATAAGAGGAATTAATAAATGAGTAAGTAAGGCTTTTTGATCCTTTTTCTTTATTTGGTTCTTTAATAATTCCCAAAGTGTGGGATGCTTCATCAGGTAGTCTGGGACATCATTGCAGGCTATTACAGTACATTAAAAACTCTAAATTGGGTAGCGACAAAGTTTTTCACTTTTCAATTTTCTAATATCAAGGAGAAAATTTCAGTTTGGTACAAGTAGGTCTTTTACATCCTCCATTCTTGTTTAAATAGGAAATATATGTTCTCAGGCACATCATCTAGCTAAAACTGCATAGTGATGTGTCCCTTAACAGCTGGGATTCATTCTGAGAAACGCACCCTTAGGCCATTTCATCATTGTGTGAACGTCCTGGAGTGTATTTACTACTATTTACTACTGTACACCTGGCCTGTATGATGTAGCCTATTGTTCCTAGACCACAAACCTATACAACATGCTATCATACTGAATACTATAAGCAATTGTAGCATAATGGTAAATACTTGTATAACTAAACATATCTAGACATAGAAAAGGTACAGAAAAATATGGTATTATGATCTTTTGGCAGCCCCATTGTATGTGCATTCCATTGCTGACTGAAACGTCATTATGCACTATATGACTGTACTTTGGTTTTCATATTGTTTATTTCCATAGTTACCACCTATTTTAGGAAAGGATACTAATTTTTCTACTTTGCGGTAGTATTACAAAATTTTTCTTTTAAAGTAATTTACATAAATCACAAAATTGAGTTGATTTAAAAGAAAAACATTAGGCAAACAATAAAGTCATGTGTACATATGGCAAAAACCAAATGATTATACTCAAATGAATTAAATTGGGGAAGCTCTGTTGTAATTGCCTTGGGCTCCATGTGGTCTTTAGGTCTCATTGCTGTTTCTACAATGAAGACCTAATATAGCTGTCAGCTTTGGGTGTGTCTCCCAAATCCCATTCCCAAGTAGATACAGCAACCTGAGGCAACAGCTGCCTCAAACAAATCCAAACATTGTCTTTAGTTTCCTGGTGAGCAACTTAAATGCAAATGTAAAAATTCCATTTTCCAAAATCTGCCATAAGTTTTATATTCTTATTGAGAGAGATGCCTGTAATTGTCCCTTTATATTTATTCATTTGACTCTCCACTATGAAGCTAATTTGGAAATAAATACTTAGGTACTAAGTTAATGAATTAATGGATCTAAGAATTAAGAGAAATGATGAATTTAGAAGTCAAAAATCAGCTAGAGATCCTGTTAAGTCCTACAAATTATTTTGGATGATCATAATTCTAATTTCATAATAAGCAACTGATAGAACTCATACTAAATTCAGCAACAGTCTGCATTATCTAAATTAGGAGCCCCAAGTTCTTGAACTAACTTGCAAAGGTAGTATGAGCTGCTAACAAATGACATTTAAGTTCCAACTTTAAAACCAGGGATTAATAAAAAAAGGACTAAGACAGAGCTGAGGTTTCATGAGCAACTGCTAATGACCTATGTCACTGAATAATTAGTAAAAATACTAACTGCATAAGAAGTTTTTTTCTGTGTTTAACCAAGCACAACCTGATTGCCAGGGTACAATACTATTTAAACATAAAATAATAAAATAAAATGTACACATTCAGTAATCAAAATGGATTCTCCTTTTTCCCATTTTTGCAAAGGATTCCTTAGTCTCTAGGCCTCTAAAAGCATGTACAAACATTAATGGAACTATACAATTTAAAAGGAAGAAAGACACTAGGGTGAATTTCTTTATTATCCTTAATAATTCACTTTACCTGATTCTTTTATTTCTGTTTCTTCCTCTAATTTTATTGGCTTTTGGCCACTTCACAATAATTAAGACTTTGATGTTGAGGCCAAGAGGGAACTGGAAAAAAAGTAAAACTCATTCATCAATCTAATCCAATTACTCTCACCTCTCACGTCATGACACAACAACCAGAAAGTACTGCAACAACTTCCTTACTGGCTCAGAGGAACACGAATACCTAATAATGGGCAAGCTTAAACTCCCGAAGCACGAAAATATTTTTTTCTATGTAAAATAATTCATACTAGTGTTGAATGCTCTCTAACTGTACAATTCTTCACCTCACATGGGTACCATTGTTTAATACAATAACTCCTACAAATATACTTTGAGCTTCCTGGAAAAGTGACATGTAAATAAAGCATTATTGCCATAACATCTCCCTTAATGATCTAGAAAAGGCAGTAAATAGCGAGCTGATGGCATCACAGATGGTACTAAATTGAGAAGTGTTGCAAACATCAGTAAAGGAAGGAAAAATTTATTCAAAAAAGACCTAACGTGCTTAAAATAAGACATTTTTAACTTTATGGGGAAAAGAAAATGTCACGTTTTAAGAGTGCCCAAGATATACTGTCCAACATAAATACCATGACCAGTATATAAAAACATGTCAACCAGAATCATTTTTAATTTTTTAAAATCAACTATTAATAACATGCCAACATTCTTTGAAGGGGGCTGATAGTCATATAAATATAAAACTTATAATAAACAGGAAAAAACTCATTATGATTTCATTAAAAAGTGCCCATGAGAAATTCAGGTTTGTATATCTATAACTTTGAAAGAACCCAAAGTTCCATTTAGGAAGCTTATTCCAAGTAAACCTGCTTCATCCTCAGCATTTTTATAAGCCTAAATTTGCCTCCTACTTGGGCAGAGCCATCTGTCTGGACAGATTTTGCATATGGACCAAAACAGAAATAATGCATCTTATGGGGCCTGTGCTTGGGGTTGCAGGTGGCTTCGAGTTTGAAATGTTGACATCACCACCATCACCATGCTTCTATCTCTTATGCTCTAACCTGTGCCTTTTGGAAAATTTAAACACATTTTTTAATATCAAAATATTTTAATGTTAAAATATATTTATTCCCTCTTGGCTCCCAATATAGCTGCTGGTTATTTGTTTCAGTTGTTCAGGTGACAGACAATAAGGTCTTGATGAGCCCAGCATAGGTTCTCTCTTTTTTTCAGAAGCCAGGAATCCTGTTCCTACCCAACCACATTCTCTAATCACTGAGATCAGACACATGAGCTCTTATTATAAAAGAGGATTTCATAGATCTGCTGTTACAGATCTGAGACCGTGCCACTGAACTTCATTACCCCAAGGAATTTACTCGCACAGAGAATTCTTTTGCAAGTGCTTAAAAGGAAAAATACTTTGATGTATCTGTCAGCGTTAACCCTAGACCTTAAAAATGCGTCTAAATCCAGTAACTGAAACTAAACTGATTAAACATTACAGTTTATATCTCTCTTTCAAAAAAAGAAAAAAGACTGGAGGTTATCGGCCCAGGTCTGGGATGGCATTCCATGATTCGGGTACCCAGTTCCTGTCCACCTTGCTGTTTTGCCCCCTCAGCGTGTAGCTTCCACCTCCCAGTCCAAAATGGCTGCCTGGAATCTGTTGTGACCACGTTGCAGCCCATTGGCCAGGAGTTGGTCACGTGGCCATGCCTAGCTGGAAGCAGACTAGAAAATATAGTCTTTATTCCAGGCATCCATGTGCCCAGGTAAAAGTGAGGGGTTCTATTATGTCTATTACTGAATATGAAAAAAAAGGATAGATTTTGCTAGCTGAATATAAGGTTCTGATGAACCCAGCTTAGGTTCTCTCTTTTTTCAGGAACCAGGCTCATGAAATTAGTAGTCTCTGCTTCAATCAAGAATCATATTTTAATATTCAAAGCTTTCTAATCACAAAGATTCTTTTAACATTAGTCCTTGGTTAACAAAATCAGCATTGATTTTCAATTCTTTATTCAACAGTTTCTTTGAGTTTGATATCTAAATAAAATTTCCTAATTTTTCGTTCAACTTGTATTAATAAACAATTCTGCTTCACGGTTTACAGATTTTTTTTTTTTACCATAGGGATTTCTTTATTTATGCTATCACAAAATGAAAAATGTTTATGAAATTATAAATAGTAAACTTTAAGGCTTTTTCTTTTTCCAAGGCCTTTAAATTTTTAAATATAGAATTTTAGGGCCAGTTAAAATAATCACTTTAGTAAGGAATATTTTAAACATTTTAGTCACATTAAACAGTTTTATGCATACCTCTTCACATTTAAAATATAATTAATGCATATAAATTGTACTTTTAAACAGCCTATCACTTTATATGAATGACTATTCACTTAAACCCTGTATTAGGGTTCTCTGGAGGAATGGAACCAACAGCATGTATAGATATAGAAAGGGATTTTTTTTTTTTTAATTAAGACACTACAGGAGGCAGACTAGAAACAGATTTATTGTAGGGAATTGGTTCACTCAGTTATGGAGGCTGACAAGTTAAAAATCTGCAGTGTGGGCCAGAAGCCTGGAGACCCAGGAGAGTTGATGATGTAGATGAAGTTCAAAGTACAGTTCCCTGGAGAATTTCCTCTTGCTCAGGGAGAATAGTCTTCTGTTCTCTTCAAACCTTCAACTGATGAGGCCCACTCACATTAGGGAGGACAATCTCCTTACTCAAAGTTCACCAATTTAAATGTGAGTCTCATCCAAAACACTTTCCTGACACATAAAATTAATCATCACACTCCTCTTAAAGGGGGATTGGACTCGGTACATTTGCTTAACAAGTGGCTCGTTGTTATTATGATCATTAACCAAGGACATTAATTATTACATTAATCATTACGAATTACTAACAATAATTCCACAAATCTTTTCTGCATATTTCTCAAAACAAAAATTATTACAATAATAGAAAATCTAAATTCTGAAAAATGTAACTGACTAGGGGACTTACAGGGAAGGAATATCAAACATTGTAACAACTAGAAGAGATTTTCCCTCGGGTGTAACAGAGAGTATTATAGTTCCTTCTTCAAAGTTAACTTGAGCCTCAGTCTAAAAGTTTTCTAAAGTCTCTAAGCCGTGACTTATATTGTGCCTAAAATTGTTTATCTATGTGTTTTTTAAGGTCATACCAAACATATATGACCAGCTTGAATAGAAAACATTTTTCTGTTTTTCTAAATTCTTTTCATAGTAACCCATAAGACTATTTAAAAAACACTTATAAGAAATGTACCTAAATTACAGGAAACCCCATGCCAACTTTGGGGAATACAGCACAAACAGGGGAAACTCTGAGCCTAGCAACATGGGAAATGCAGCAACTCTGGTGGAGTGTCAGCACAGTGTGGAATTTTACTACAATCACAGTGGGCCCCAGCATAACTGAGTGCTCCACAGGCCTGAAAGCAGGTAAGCAATCACTGCCTGGAATAGGCTTCTATGTTGTACTGCAGCTTTGTACAACAGAGAAGGGAATTCATCTTCTAAATGTCTTCCTCTGTTGGCCTGATAAAACCAAAAGAACTTCCAAGATTCATTTTTGTCTTATCAATATCTATAGGGATACTTAGATTCTATCGATAAGCAAATAATGCATAGCACTCAAAAGCAGCCTAAAAAATCAGGCCACGGTCCAATTTCCCTGTATTTTAACAACTGTCATGAAACCAACTGAGAGTGGTTGGTTTCATGACAATTGTTTCAACACAGACTGCCTCTCTAACATCCCCAATCATGTGTCCTCTGAATACTTCCTCAATGCAAATGTTTCAAGAGAAAAGTGAAAATCTTTAACTTATCGATTGCGAAAACATTACTTCTTTCAACTTCTTCTTTGCTATGTATAAATGACAACATGTACCAGAATATGTTCCTGAATGGTAGTGAAGAGCATAATAAAAGGCTTTTGCCAAAAATAGAATATAAACTAAAACCTAAAAATTAAACCAGTCAACTACAGAGGTTTTTTTTTTTTTTTTAACTTGCAAGAAGAAGTTTTTCCTCATTTCTCAGATAAGTATGCAAAAATAGCTCCTAGGTGTCTCATACCAGTAGAATAATGAGCTCTTACATGATAATGTTTCCTCTGGATTCTCTATGGACTCAGCCTACTATTAATAACACCTGACAACCTATTTCTTGGCTACCATTTTAAAAGATTCTTCTAAAAACACAGCAGTTAAAAAGATCATTTATTCATTACCTGATGGAGATGTCAGCAGTATAGATTTAAAGATATTGGAATAATTCAGCTGATTTCCCTCATAACAAAAATTTTCATGACTGGTTGGACATTGCTCAACTCCAGACAAAGTAGTGATGGCTTCTGACCCAGGATATGAAAACATACCAGGAACTTCAAGGTACCAGCTCCAAAAGGGATTAGCTGCTAACAAATATGCATAATCTTCAACAACGAGGAGCAAATGAGTAAATAAGTACCAGAGCTTGAAAAGAAAGACTGTGTGTGTGTGTGTGTGTGTGTGTATCACGTTGTCTATACTATTAATTAAGAATTAAGATCCCAAGAGTGGTAAATGCTCCAAGTTCAAGTGAGAAAGAATACCTTCCACTTCTACTTTATATTCCACTGAGAGTTTATAGTGCTTGCTAGTCCTCCCATCTTCCACAGGGTTTTATCTCTCTCCTCTCAATCTCCTTGCTCTGATCCTCGGTTTTGCATTTTTATTTGTGTCTGTGGGCAATTCCCTTTCCATTCTCTCCTTCCCAGTCCATCCCACATACTCTGCTCACCATCTCCCTGCCTCCCTCCCTCTTTTCCCCACCTCTCTCACCTGGCCATGATCTAGACCTAGGGCATATTTATTGTCAATGTGTTTGTTCTTATTGTTGATTTTAGAAAAGTATGTTGTGTATATTCAAATACAGTAATGCTGCTGTGTTATTTTTTAAAGTTGTTTAATTGAAAGAGAACCTCCCCCATCTTTCTGAGTTTTCCTCCCCCTGCCCTGAACATGCATTCCAGTCCACTAAAGCAACACTAAGGAATATTGAGTAAGCTGTTAAGTTAGCAAAAATAGCATGAAGAATCTCTGTGTGAGGGACATGGAATTTTTCATTCTGGAAGTGAATTTTGGTCAGTGGCTGTGTCCACCGTAAATGCTTTCTGCAATTCTTCTCCTGGTTAACTAATGTCCCTCTCTCACAATTGACTACTCCCTCAAAAATGCTTTTTCTTTTTTAACTTAATAACTATAGTGGGCTCCTTTCTCTATTTTCCATGAGAGGATTTTGTTAAGTTTTATAGATTTGGGATTTTTTTGGTGTGTGGAAATACTTACTATTAAGTAAAAAATGCAACTTTTCAAGAAAATTCTAAATGTGCACCAAAATCTAATAACTGGCTTTAAAATAGAAGTCCCATTTTAAGTTATGCCGATATCAAAATGAATACAAAACAAAGAAAAAATTAATTTGAGATCATTTTCCACATGAAGTCAGGAAAGAATACCTCATTTTCTGAGGCAATTGGCAAAACAGCTATGCAAGTTCAGACAAAAGGCAGACTACAAAATATGATGAACTTTAGGCCACTCACAAAAGAAGAGATCAGATAACTGTACAGAGAGAGGATCTGGATTAGCAGGTCTCTAAGATCCCTTCCAGTCTTTTCCAGCCTCCCAGACAAACAGACTTAAGGCCACCAAGGCAGAATTCAATTCATTTCTTTAGTTTTAGGAAAAAATAAAAACCTGACACCTCGAATCCTGATATACCTGGTAAATTCAAGCTCAGAAGATTTGATTCAGCCCATGTCTCACATGGAAATCCTATCGTACTGTGGCACCACTAGGTTTTCTTCTCTCCTCGGCTCTTTTCTTTCTTCCTTACCCCCAAACTCCAACAGGTAAAGCAGAGTAGAGACATTAACTTTTTAAACATAACAACATCTTGAAGTTGTTCCCTGAAAGATGGTGGTTAATATTAGAAAAGAAAAGCTTACTATGTGTGTAGATGTCCTACTCCAGTATAAACAGAGGCTTAAAATATTTCCTGACACAATCAATCATCATCCCTTTCAAGATGGAATCCAGCACAAAGCTCAGAACCCAACAGCTTCCAGAATTCAGGAAAGACAACAGGGAGAAAATGAGAGAGGTCAAGGAGAGATCATATCCCCACCTGAGACAGACTTTGTATTAGCTAAAAGGCACCTTGATGAGAATCATAAAAATAGTTTATACTGTCTTCTAGAATTGGTGCACACCTGCAATTGCTATAGAGTAATATTGTTTCCTTTTGGGTGATGGGCTGTGTCTGCATACCTTTCCAAAGGTGGAGGGCATAGTGGAAAGATATTTTATAATATACATCCTTCTATTTTTCATCACTAGGTCCCTCCCTTATATTAACATTATCAATCAATAAATCTTTGCTTCAAAAAAAGATGCAAAGCATTTATTGAACTGTAAAAAAATACGAAGAAGTATGAAGCATGCCTCTCTATCCTCAAATGCTTATGATCTAGTTAAGTAGAAAGCTCAGTGGTGTTAACCAAAATAGTTCAGACAATGCATGCTTGAAAAGCCCAAAAGAAGGCAGGATCATATTATTCATTAAAATACTTAACTTAAAATATACTACATATAAGTCACTATGGTAAGCACTTTTGCAGCCGTCCCTGCTGCCTAAGAGTGCATAATCTAATGAAACAGATAAAACAAATACACAGATAACAATAAGAATCAATGGATTATAAAAATTGCTATTATAGTAGTTCAAACAAAACACTAAAAAAAATGAAGAGATTGCCAATAAGTTGATCAGAGATAACCTCAGGGAGAAGGTGGTATTTGATTCAGATTTTGAAGAATGGGCAAGATTTAAAAAGAATCCAAAGATAAGATGCTCTTAGTTGAAGAAATGGCCCATCCAAAAGAATAAAGGCAACAATGACAATGAATATTAATATTTAGGAATTAAGTAGTTCAGCTTGTCCAGCACAGAGAGGACATTTGTGATAAGCTAAATTTTATACATTCTGAAATGAGGTTCTGGAAGTACTGCCAATGCCAGATGGGAGTAGAGATTTAATTTGAGAATCAATCTTATAGAGGAAGAGATAGAAGAACCTAAGAGATAGCCAAGAGGGAAGATTAAGAGGGTTTGGGCCAAAAACTTGGAAAACCCTTGATGGAGCCAAAGGAATGAGAAACCCAAACCATTTTCCAAGGGGTCACCAGGGAAGGTTTGCCACAAGATATAAAATTTCAGCTGAGTCTTAAAGAGTGCAGAACCCAGATTAATGGAGAAGAAAACAGAGAATATTATAAGTAATGGTTCTTGTGTGCATTAATAAATGAAAGCCATAAAGCAGAGGAAATTTGGAGGACACCAAGAGCTGACCAAAGCCAGAACAAGCTATTTTATCTGACATGAACAAGACATGTATTTACAAAGGTACAACAAGTCTGAGGTATAGAGATCCACGAGTCTCACTGAGCAATCTAAGTTTTATCCTAAAGGCAATGTGGAACCATTAAAATTTTTTGAGCAGTGAGGTGACTTGGCAGAATTTCAGTGCTAACTGCTGACCTAAAACACTAATGAAGTACACCCCATATGGTGATGTCAACTTGATTAGTTTTCTCCTAAAATCTTGGACAGTATATCCATAATTTCTCCTCTAAGATGCCACATACCATTTGCCAGTCTGCCACCACTCCTTCCCTGGGTCTTATTTTGTCTCATTGATAAAAGAAAAGATGGAAGAGGGTTATACAGTGGCTAAGAGCTGACTGGTGATGCTTTAAAAGATTATGTGTCAAAGAGTGTTTTAGAGCCTATGTCTGCATACTCAGCAGCTAAGTAGGAACAGTGCCAGGGAACAGACTTCCTTTCTCAAGAAGGAAGAACTGGAGAAGTGATCTCCCACATACCTTCTTCCTTATCTTTTCTCATTCCTTTACTCATTTCTGTCCACCCCCTTGCTAGTCACTCTTCCCCCAGCATCAGGGAGAAGAGAAGGAGGCCTCCAGAGCTACGCCACCATGTCCCAATACCTCTTCTAACAGAGAAGATCCCCTGGGCATACACAATAATAGTGAAGTATTAATAAAAAACTCTTATAGAGCATTTTCTATGTGACAGGTACTGATATATATACATTTATATAATTATATACATGTATACATATATATATATATATATATATATAATTTAACCCTTATCATAACCCATGAGATAGATCTTACTATTAGCCCCATTTCACAAATGAAGAAACTGGGGCAATGGAAGGTTAAGTGACTTGCCCAAAGTTTGTAAGTTTCAAGGCTGAGGTGAAATCAGACATCCTATCCTAGACTCCTTCTTTTAATCACTGCCTTGTGCTGCATCTTTATTCCCATTCTGCTTTTGCTCCTCGAAACGTGACTTTCGGTGAACCCTAGGGGGCAGAAGATTGAAAGGACACAATATGGCGACTCCCAGGTTCACTGGCCACAATATGACCACAATCTCACTCCTAATCAGTATATGCACAAGAAATACATTTTTTGAAAAACTTTAACTTCAATGAAGAAGAGAATTTGATGTGAATTGACACTGACAGCTGTAAGAACATCCCCACACACCTTTTATTTAAACTGAAATTCTATACTTAGTTCTTTCATAATTTCTCATTAGCACATGTTGAAAAAAACTTACCATCCTTTAGATTTAATCTTATCTGGAAATGTTGCTCTCATAAAAGCAAAATTTCAAACTGTTTGTGGAGAACAGAGATTGGGGTAGAGGATTGAAATGGCTATTGACACTGCTACTAGAGAAGTGAGCCAATAGCAAGTGGTAATATTGTCTACAGAAATCTCATAATTGCTCCTTGCATACAGGAGGCATTCAAACATGTCCTAAATGTCATTTAAAAAATGAAAAAATTTAACAATAATTAAAATCTGGAGTAACTTACGACCATTTAGTAAATAAACAGCTCTATACACTTATAACATCTTCATATATAATAAAGACGATTTTAACTATCATAAAAATTATGTATTACACATAAGTAACTACTAGCAATTTGAAATCAAATCTACTTATAAGAAAACTGATGGACAGAGATGTATTTATGTGGACTTCTGCTTCTGGAAAAGTTGAGGTAACAGGAATCAGATTTACCTTCCCATTTGAAGAAACGATAGCCACAAAAACAAAAACAGACCAAATATATGATATGAAACAATAGTTTTTAAGACAAAGACAGCAGGCAACAAAAGACAATCAGCCCTGAACGACAAGAAATATACAAAGTAGTCCCTAATTGACCCAACTTACTGCCTTGGGAGAGATTCCAGGCCAGAGCACAAGGAGGGGTATCTGTAGCAGCCTGGTAGTAATACCAGATAGAGGTACAGATCTACACAAATGAATGAACAGCACCAGAAATAACTACATTGATAAACAGATAAATTCTTTCTTATTATTTAAATAACTTTCAAAGATAGATGTCTATTTCAATAAAAATAATAACAATATATTTGGGGGTTACAACATAGATATAAATAAAATTTACAACAACAATAGTATAAAGGTCAGGAGGACAGAATTGGCAGTATACTATTGTAAGTCTTTTATATTAGACATAAAGGGTTACAATATCATTTGAAGGTAGACTTTGATGAGAGAAAGACATAGAATATAAAACTTAAAGCATTGTTTTTAAACCTTAGCACTTTTGACAGTTCGGGCCAGATAATTCCTTGTGATAGGGAGCCATCATGTGCATTGTAGGATGTTTAGTAACATCCCTGGACTCTACCTAGTAGAAGCCAGAAGCATCTCCCCAGTTGTAACAATTAAAAATATTTTCAGACATTGTCAAATAACCCCTGGAGGAAAAAACTGTTTCCAGGTAAGAAACATTAAAATAACTGCTACAATAATAAAACAAAGAGTCATAGCTAATAAACAAAGACAATAAAATTATATCATAAATATACTAGATCAATTTAAAAGAAAGCAAATACAGAGGAAAGGAGGAAGAAAGAAGACATAGGATAAATATAACAAAACAAATAGCATGGTGATAATAATAGGCTTTAAATGAACCCTATCAATAATTACATTAAATGTAAATGGTCTAAATACTCCCAATTAAAAGGTAGAGCTTGTCATATTGTATAAAATAAAAGGCTCCAGTTATATGCTATGTATGAGAAATAAAAGTTACATTTAAAAACACAATGGGTTAAAATATAATTATGAAAAAGATACATCATGCTGATAATAATCCAAAGAAAACTGAAGTGGCTATATTAATATCAGACAAAGTAGATTTCAGAATATTCAATAGTATGAGGGAAAAAGTTTATTTTAAAACAATAAAGTAATCAATCTTATGAAGAGGTCATAATAATCCTAAATGTTAATAAGCCTAATAGCAGAGCTTCAAAATACCTGAAGCAAAAGCTGATAGAATTGTGAGAAGAAATAGACAAATCACAATTATAGTCACAGAGTTCAACAACTCTTTCCCAGTAATTAATAGAATAAACAGACAGAAATCCAGTAAAGCAGAAGACTTGAACAACACAACTTAAACTAACTGATATTTGTTGAACATTACCCACCAACAACTGCAGAATACACATTCTTTTCAAGTGCATACAGAACATTTACCAAGATAGACAATATTCTGAGCCATAAAACTAGCCTCAATGTTTTAAAGGATCCAAATTGTACAAAGAATATTGTCTAATCATAACAACTAAATTAGAAATTAAGAACAGAAAGGTCTCTGGAAAATCCTCAATATTTAGAAACTAAATGGCACATGTCAGTGCAAAAGAGCCCAAACTCTGGGTGATCATGGCCTGGAGAGCCACACCCAAGCAGCCTTGAGAAGGTGGTTTTACTGTTGGTTGGGTTACAATTTGGTTTTATACATTTCAGGGCGACAGCAATTACACATAAAGTCATAAATCAATACATGAAAGGCATACACTCGTTTGGCTCCAAAAGGCAGGGTATCTCGAAGTGGGGCATTACAGGTTATAGGTGGGTTTAAAGATTCTTTAATTTGTGATTGGTTAACACACTGACTGCCACACTAAAAAAAATTTTTTTCCTTCAGGCCACAGTGTTTTGTTACGAAAATAGAATAAAAATTTTTATAACAAAATAATCCTTTCTAATTTAATGAAAAATTTGTTATTTTTTATTGTTTTCTGTGAGTGAGTTATATGCAACTTGAAAAATAGTTCTCACAGCTCCCAAGTTAAAAGATATGTGAGTTGCATATGCTTCATGAGGCCCCCAGGCTCAAAACTAGTGTGAGTTAAATATAACTCACATGCAGTTAATGTATTAAAGAAATGAAGCTTTGTTTAAAGACTTGGAATGTCAGAGACAAGCTACTCGACAGTATACTAGACATATACCTAGATTCAGGTGATCTGTTAAGTAAATTGATGACCTAGAGGTGTGGTTTAAGCTTTGTTTTATATAGTCTTAGGCCTGTTAATGAGTTATAAAGTATATCTCCAAGATGTCAGGGGAGCATGACCAGGCATATCTGACATCTCTTGGCCAGCAACTCAGCGTTAGGGTATTTCTGGGGTCCCCTTGGCCAAGAGGGGGTCCATTCAGTCAACTGGTGGACTTAAGATTTTATTTCAGTTCACACACATTTCTAAATAAACCATGGGTAAAAGAACAAAACAATCAGTAAATTAGGAAGGATTTTAAAGTGAATAACAATGAAAACATAATGTAAAAATTGTTGATTTCTTAATTTGTTTAATGCTATAAAATTTACAGCATTAAAAATCTATAATTGAAAAGAAAAAATGTCTCAAATATTAATAAATCCACTAGGTACTAGTTTAGTTTAGTTTTGTTTACTAGTTTTAGTTTAGTTTTGTAAACTAAAAAAAAAAGAACAAATTAAACCCAAAATAAGCAGAATAAAGGAAACAATAAAAAGCAGATGGGAAATTAATAAAATAGAAAATTAAAAAAACAATGGAAAAATCAATGAAACCAAAAGTTAGTTTTTTGAGATTACCAATAAAATTGATAAACCTCTAGCTAGACCAGACTGATTAGGAAAAAAGAGATAAGACACAAATTTCTAATGTCACAGTAAGAGAAATGACTTTCAGAGAGTGAATATTTTTAATTTTTTGCACAGTCAGGCTTTCTGAGCAAATAAACTTGAAATTTGGGTCAACAGACAAATTTTGGAAGTGAAAGGGTGATTAGGTAGTGAGAGACCATCCAGAAGATTTACTTCTCCAAAGATATGTGTTTAAGTTTCAAAGAGGGAGGAGACTCACTGGGAACCATAGAGACGTTTTAGAGGTTGTAAACTAAGAGATACTTGTTTTATCTTCCTCCTGGAGACATTTATTTACATTCCAAAGGGTAATAACCCAGGAATCTTCCTCTCTCCTCCCAGAAAGAATTTGTTTACATTGAAAAGCTTAAGTTTCTCTTTTTCCCTCTTTCAGGAGTAGCAGGGTTAACATTTAACAGATTCAAATTTTTGTAGTTCTTCACTTATAGTTTAGACCCTAGTACATGTTGAGTGACTTCTGGTTCTCATCCTCCAAGAACGGAGAAAGATTTAGGAAAGGGGGATCATTGCAGTTATTGCTGTAACTAATAATAGTCTATCCTTGCTCTAGAAACCTCATGTCTACTTTTGGGATAATATGAATAAACATATTTAAAATTTATCAGTGACATTATTATACACTCTATAATTATTAAAAGGATAATGAGGGAATATAAATGACAATCTCAATCAAAATTGATACTTAGAAGAAATGGACAAATTCCTCAAAAGATGCAAACTATCAAAGCTGACTCAAGAAGAAAGAAATAACCTGAATAGCCCCATAATTAAGTAAATAAATTGAATTTGCCAAAGACCATCCCACAAAAAATTTGAAGCTCAGATGGCTTCACTAGTGAACTTTACCAAATATTAAAAGATATAATAATATGAATTCTACACAAATTGTTACAAAAAATTAGAGGAGGAAGAAATACTTCCCAACTAATTCTATATATCCAGCAGTCCCCTGATAACAAACTAAAGATGTTACAAGAAAACTATAGACCAATATCTTTCATGAGAATAAATTTAAAAATTAAAAATAAATTTAGCATATAAAGTCAAACATTATATAAAAATTAAATATCAAGTGGGGTTTTCCTCAGAAATGCAAGGTTGATTTAACATTTTAAAAAATCACTGTAATTCATTCTATTAACAAACTCAAAAAGAAAATCCAAATAATAATGTCAATAGATGCGGAAAAAGCATTTGACAAAAATTCAGCATTTATTCCTGATAAAATCTCTCACCAAACTAAGAATAACAGAAACTCCCTCAAGCTAATAAGGGCATTATAAAAAACTTACAGCTAACATCATAATGATGAAAGACTAAATGCTTTCTCCTGAAGATTAGGAAAAAACACAGATGTTCCTTCTCATCACTTCTATTCAGTATTTTTCTCACTGTTTAAGCCAGTGCAATAAGGAAAGAAAAAGAAATAAAGTCATCTAGATTGAAAAGAAGTAAAAATATCTTATTCACAGATGACATAATTGTCTTTGTAGAAAATCCAACACCTCTACAAAAAAGCAACTAGACCTAATAAATCAGTTTGGTAAGGTTTTAGGACAAAACAACAATATACAAAAATCTGTTGCAATCTTCATACACTAGCAACAAACAATGGGAAACCGAAGTTTTTCTTTTTTTCTTTTTGCCTCCATTTCTTATTTGAGTGGGTTCAATTTAATCTGCAAGGATTCCCATGGCCAAGTCTCAGTGAGATCTCTGTCACTCAATTTGTGCACTGCATCAGAATCTTACGAAGAGTTTGTTAAACATGCAAATCTATGGGTCCCACTCCAGACACACTGTGGCAGGCATAATTTTAAGATGTCCCCCTGCCATATCTACCCCCTGATGTTACTCCCATGAATATGTTATAGTACGTGGCAAAAAGGATTTTTCACATGTGAATAAGGTTACTAATCATTTCATTCTAAGATAGATTATCCAGGTGGTCTAACCTAATCATATAAGCCCTTTAAAAGCAAAGAGTTTCTCCATCTAGTTGCAGAAAAGGAAAGCAGAGGGATTTGATGTGAGGGAGATTCTCTGCTGCTGTTATGGGAGGATCCTGTGGAAAGGACCTGAAAGCAGCTCCCGGAGCTGATAGTGGTCATGAGTCAACCGCTAGCAAGGCAAGGGGGCCTCAGTCCTACAACCACAAGGAAGTAAATCAACAACTATAGTGAGCCTAGAAGCAGATTGTTACCTAGAGTCCTCAGATAAAAGCCCAGTCCAGCTGACACCTTGGTCTCAACCTTACTAGACCCTAAATAGAGAACCTAGTCGAGCCCACCTGAGCTACTTCTGACTACAGAACTGTGACATAAAAAATTGGTACCGTTTTATGCTGCTAAGTTTGATCATTTGTTATGCAGCAACAGGAAACTAATACATCTACCGAGTCAACATTTCTGGAAAGTGGTGGCCAAGAATTTGTATGGTTAACAAGCTCCCAATTAATTTTTATATACAGTAAAGTTTAAGACTAACTGCACTGGAAGAATATGATCATAAAAATGGAACAGAATGTACTGCCGAACTTGTCTCTCAAGGCCTGGGAGGCCATGCGCATTTACAACAATTTCAATACAGTTCTTAGCTAATTCCTTGCTGATGACATTTCCCTTTATCAACATGATGAAAAAAACACTTATGGTCATCTAGTGCATCTTCCAGCCTCCAAGCAAGGCTGAATTATGTTCTAGTCAAAATCTATTCATTCTATTTCAGAAGATATTTAGTGAATACATATCCATAATCTCAATAATGTGATCCAGTGTACAATACCACTTTCTTGTCTGTACATTTTTTCTAAAAGCCTTCTAAATTCTCTTTGATGTAATTTAAGCTGGTTTTCTCTTTTCAGATCTTGGAAAATATATTAATAGCTGGCCATCTTCCTTTAAGTTTTATTCATTATTTCCTGTGAGGACCATTGAGTAGCAATATGCCTATCCCAGTAGGGCAATTGGGATTGGTCTAGACAGAGGTTATATATAGTCTTTGCTGATGATTAGATAACAGGTGGGCATACAATTTAGCTCTGACCAAAAAGACTTAAGGTAAAGCCTGCTGGGTGATCATGGGAAGCATTTTCCTCCTTGGTAAAAAAAAAAAAGGAGAGAGAGAGAGATGCACAGAGAGATATCTACCATTTGTCTCCCTCCTGAAAAAAAAAATTACCAAAAAAATTATGCAGATTGCAAATTGATATGCCACTCGTGTTACCATTCCTTTGTTCAATCCATGTTCTAGCACCAGCCTCAGAGAGACTGGACCACAGACGTGTAAACACATCCAGGAACACAGAATAACCAAACTGCTGGAGTTATCCTGTGACCACAGCAGGAGATTTCACTGACATCCTGATGACAGCAGAAGAGAAATATGAAGAGTGCCTGGGTCCTTGAAGACTCTGTTGAGTAGCCAAATCAACCCTGGAACTGCCTATTTCAAAATTCCTCATTAGGTGAGCTTTAAAGTAGCCTTCTTATTTAAGCCATTTTTAGTTGGGTATTCTTATATTTCCTCATAATTCTTATAGTCTAAGCCACTTTCATATCAATTAACATTCCCGGAAAGTTCCTAGGAATGCTTGGGTGTGTAGCAGTTACCTTCAGTCTCTATTTTCAGCCTGTTCTTGAGCCAGAAATCCCAAAGATCCTCTAAGGACTGGCGAGGTGGCACTCTGCCAGGCCAATCATGGGGATTCCAGAGATATCCACAGCATGGACAGCTGGAGGAAGTGGTGTCTGTCACCTCTCAGCCTCTTAACCTTTTACCAGAACCAGCAGGCACCATGGCTGAGCCTACAGTTCCCCAGAATCACCTGCTGATTCCAATGTAAAATAGAGCATCAGGGACATGGGGTGAGTTAGAGCAAGTTGGAATCCCCCCAGAAGAGATAACTCTGGTAGGATGGACCCCAGACCTGTGAATAAAGAACTACTTCATTCCTCCAGGCAAGACCAACACAGGGAGCCCCATTAGTAAGCCCCTTGCTTGCTGTTTTCTGCCTCTCTGGGGAGCCTTTGCTAGAAATTGTGGCTGCTGTTTCATAGCGAGAAAACCAGGCTTCAAAGGGAGAAAAATATTCCCCTTTATTTCCTTGGTAAATCACAGTGGAGCACAAGAGAGGAAAATATAAAATGTTAAGCAACTAGTAAATGCACGATAACTGCTTCTTGGATTTGTTAATAAAACATGATTAGAAAATTTATACTACTTAGTATTTCCCTTTAAAAATTACAGTTTTCCTGGTCCCAGTCTCTCTCTCTCTCTGCTTCACTCTGTGAAATATTTAGTGGGATTTGTAGAGATTGGAAGGAAGGTGAGAGGCATCACTAGAACAGGCTCATTGGCAGGCTGCAAGCAGCCTCAGAAGGGAGTATTTACCTTGGGGAATTCACCACGGTCCAGAGCCTTGCTCTTGACTCTGCTGGGGCACAGCCTGATTCTCGCAGCACACCACACATGTAGGCGCGGAGCCGATCCGAAACCCATAACTGACATGCGGATCTGAATACTCACACTGGTATGTCCAGTACATCCTCTGCAACAGCAAATCCATAAAAGGCCAAATCATAAACCAATTGTAGAATAAGCATGAAATTGTAACAAGGGAAATTCCTTAGTGATTCCAAATTTTACAGGCAACAAGCATTCATCACCATGTGAGGAAGTCAAAAGAACTGAAATTTTCTATGCCAGTCTTCTTCAGTAGCTCTTAGCCAGGCCCCTCCAAAGTCACTTTCTCAGACTCTCCCCTACCTCCAAGTAGGTTTCAGCCTGAGCAATCATCTCCTTTCTGACTGGCATATTATTCATCATTAAATATGTTTATCCTTCAACTAGTTTATAGTTAGGTCTTACTAAATCATAAGCCAAATGTAGCAGAATTGGGTTTCAGCTACATTCGGGGAAAACCATTCTGTTCTTTCCATCTCTGTTTTATGTAGATTTTATACTTTCACTTGGGGGCTAACACTGTTTCCAACTTTTTGCATAACACCTCATTGTTACCCCCAATGCCACCTAAACGTCACAAAAAGGTATGCAGATGCCGGGTCAATATGTCACTCACATCAAAGTTCCTTTGCTCAATCCATGCTCTATCACCAGCCTCAGAGAGGTTGGACCATGGGCATATAACACATCCAGAAAAAGATCCGCTATCCTAATCTTTACAACAGAACATGCAGCAGGAATCCTGGAACCATCCATGACCACTAGTCCCCTAACACCCACCACCATATTCTTTCAATTTTTCCTTTAGAATATTCCCATTCCCATCCCAACTACATTAATCATACAATTCCTCTAAGCCCTCACTATTCCACTGCTTTCCATACTGTTACCAAAATACACACACAAGCACATCACATGTGCACATGCACCGCTAACTGAGCACAAGCCTTGCTCAGTATAGTCTCAACTCCCTTGTATTCCCTGGGAGAGAGATGAGTGCATCCTATTTGATTTCAGTTTACATATAGCAGTGACAAGAGTTTCCATCTTTAAGGGTATTTACAAAAGCTTTTTTGGCTGTAGTCACCCATCTACTTGGAAACTTAACTGTACCCTTCAAAACAGCTTTTCTCAAAAGAGGGAAAAAAAAACTTTGTCTCAAAGTCTGTTATGCAAACCTAAGATCTGGTCTCCTAAAAGAAACATCAAAAAGGCCATTGAGCCCTCCAGTGGCAAAATTATGAAAATGTTATCATGCACGTCCATACACCCTGGAGAACTCTCTTGAAGACAGGTGGAAACAGAATAGACAAAATTAAATCAATTTAGGCTTTTGGGGTTTTCCAGTTCCTGGACTTTCTATGACCACAAATATCCCAAATTATTATGGTGATCATTGTTCAAATATTCCATTTTCTGGAAAAGTATCTTCCAAGTAATGCTTATGACAGAAAAGTCTTCTCAAATTTATTTCTTGTGCTTTAAGGTGTCTTTATTTTCACAGCTGTAGATCTTAATAGTTTAATTAAAGGTGTTACCATAAGACATATCAGATGAGTCTAGTTCTGGGTACAAATTATGACTTGTGAAATAAAAACATAAAATACAAACAGTAGTCATTCCTAGAGGGCTGTAATCGAAGACTGAATGTCTTAATTGAGAGACTATCAGGCTTGGGTTAAAGATGTTTGATGAATTTGCTATTTTCTCTTGATATAGGCATTTTCCCATGGCCCACAGACTCTTGGGCACATGTTTACAACTCTCTTCTCTGCTTTACTAATTTCTAAAGGACTGAGGGGATGGAGAGAGGCAAGGAGCACTGGCTTTTGATGGCTGGTCCAGACAGATGACCTCTCCTCCACTGAAGCCCCTGACATTTTATTATACAACCCAGCTCTCTCCTCATTGCAGTTACTAAGTCAAGAGCCTCATTTATTGAATACTTCAGTCCCAGGCTTAGAGTCTTCTTTCCACTTCATTGTTTCATCCATTCAATCACATTTACTGCAGGAGTAAACTCATCTGGCAAGTATCTATTGGTTGTCATAAGTTTCTGCCCTCATAAAATATGGAGTGGAGTGTAGACTCATTTATTCAAATATTTACAAACAAACTACAAGAAGGAAAAATACTAGAAGTCTTGAGAACATATAACAGTGGGGACCTAATGTAGACCAGGAGATGCACAGGGAAGACCTCTGTTTTGAACAAGATCTGAAAGAGCAGGAGGAGTCAATTAAACAAAGACAAATGGCAAGCAGAGGGCATCCCATGTGGAAGACCAGCATATACAGGGCCCTGAGCAGTCTGGGGGCATATATGCCATGAGCCCAGGGACCAGCAAGAGATGAAGCTGGAAGCTCTCCCTGGGTTGCTGCATAGCCTCCTTAGGGTATCTTTGTTTACAGTATTGTTCCTACCCCCAGTCTTTTCCCAATCCAGCTGCCATAGTGATTCCATTACAATCTAAGTCAGATCATGTCATTACTTTGCTCAAAACCCTCCAACATTCCATATTTCATATAGAGGAAAAGCCAAGTCCTCACAATGGCCAATAAAGTCCTACATGCTCTGGCCCCATGTTATTTCTGTGGCCTCACCTCCTTCGTCTTGCCGCCTCACTCACCCATCCAAGCCACTTCTGCCTCCTGCATGTTCCAACTCCCCCGACAGACCCCCAAGTCAGTGTCTTTGTTCTGACTGTTTCTTCTACCTGCAGTACTCTTCCCCCAGACATCCGCTGTGAGGAGAGTGGGGAGGACCACAGGAGGTTTAGTGTCACTGGGGCCTAGAACATGAGGCTGGCATTGTGGATGGTGAGGCCTTCAAGTCTTTACTCCAATGCTTCAAGACTCTTGCTTCTTAATCAAGCCCACATGTTCATCTAATTCAAAAAACCTTTCCGTAGCCCCCAGCATTCTTCATCTCCCTTAGCATGTTCTATTTTTCTTTTATTTATGACACTGATCACCTTCTAGCACTCTGCTGCTTTTCTGAGTGATTTCATCTACTCGCATCATTTTATCTACCTACATCTCCCTTAGGGTGTGGTATGATCGAGCTCTAGAAGCATGTATCCCCATGCCTGCCAGCCTAACCACTATGAGACTCATTGACACCAGAGCTCAAGACCCACCTTCCTTTACCATAAACTTTACTGCCTCCTACATTCAGGTCTCTAACTGCACCACAATTCGGTCGGTCACTCCACTGCAAAGCTTAGGTAGCTTCTTAGAACTCCCTCTCTCTTCTCAGATCCATTCATCACCAATCTTACTGATTTTACTTCTGAAACATTTCTCTACCCTACCAATGTCTCAGTATGATTCGTGTTCCTTCACTGTTACCTGCCTATATTAATACCTAGGCAGATTCAAACTTGGTCAAGCACACTGAAGTCTTAGCAGCACGCTATTTTGGGTTTAATCAAAATGACCCTCCAGCTTTAGGATCTCATACCTTCCTTTCATCATCCACATTTCTTTTCATGTTTATAGCTTACATTCTAACCAGTTGAATCTTCGTATTTCCTTCTTTGTTGTCTACTAAATGGGTTTGCCTCTGTCAAATCCAATCTCCACATTTTTGCCACTCAAATCACCAACGAATGATGCAAATTTGAGCAAGTCACCCCACTCCTTAAAACTCTTCAAAAGTAAAAGCCTAACTATTAGCCTGGCAGAGGAATCCTGCTGGCCCAGCTCCTCTCCAGCCTCACCACCCGGCTCATACTCTATACTCCAGTGACACTAAACCTCCTGTGGTCCCCCCGTCCCCTGTACTCATAACACCCTGTACTCATATCTTTATCTCATGAATTCCCACTCATCTTCTGAGACAACTCAGGAAACCTTCCCTAACCCCAAATTGAGTTAAAGACCCTTCTTTTATGTGCCCCTAATACCCTGATTACACGTCTATCTCGTGGAAGCTAAGTTCTAAAATCTATGTTACACCAAAGCTGAGGTTGAAGTTGATTTCAACATAATGGAATACATTTGGAGACTAGAATAATAATGATGAAACTTTATCAGATATGTTAGTTAATATTATAATTATTCTAATTTCATTTAAAAATTATTTAAATTTTTTCTCACCCTTGTTAGTCACTAGCTTCTCCTGAAGTGTCCATGTTACACATCTGTTTTACTAAGTACATACTCACTTTTGACTGAGATTGCTGATATTTTGGGGTACATCTACTTTTTCAACACTTTTTTGTTCACACTTTGTATGTTTTTTAGTATGTCTGATGGAAGAAGATTTCCAATGGATGTCATTACACATTATTATGCAAGTTTTCCTTCTCATAAAATTTTGAGCCACAAAGTTTTCTACAAAGTTAAGAATTCTACAAAGATTAGAAACATAATACGATCTCAACTGTGTTCTTCTTCTATTGGTATTAATAGTTAAAATGTTATAATGTATACATTTATTTATATGTAAACTTTATAATTTTATGTTTATTGAAAACAATGTTCTTCAAAAAGTCATCTAGCAAAAGCAGTATCTTTTAGTACTTGTACTATTTATCTATTCCTCTGTTTATTTAATTTTTTGGATTTTTTTTTTTTGAGACAGTTTTACTGTGTTGTCTGGGCTAGAGTGCCATGGCATCAGCCTAGCTCACAGCAACCTCGAACTTCTGGGCTCAAGCGATCCTCCTGCATCAGCCTCCCAAGGAGCTGGGACTGCAGGTGCTTGCTACCATGCCTGGCTAATTTTTTTGTTTCTATTTTTAGATGGCAGGCTATTTTTTTCTATTTTCAGTAGAGACAGGGTCTCGCTCTTACTCAGGCTGATCTCTAACTCCTGACCTCAAGCGATCCTCCCACCTCGGCCTCCCAGAGTGCTAGGATTACAGCCACCATGCCCAGTCCAATTTGGGGGAATACAATATTCAATATAAAAAGAATATAAGGAGATTTGGATTTTAGGTTATATATACAATGTTTACCTACATTTAAAAGTTAACATTCAAACATTAATCCCAAGTTTGAATGTCATACCTTGCATATGTAAGAGATGTAGTTGTATGGAGTAGATATGATGCTAACTTGGTATTCACACACCAGTTCAGGGAAGGTAAAGATAATATTAAAGTGGACATTTCCTTTTGAGCTCCAATGGCTGAGACCTGATAGTAGGTTTGGGCTGAATAGTGAGACCAAGGCAGAACTTTGATGTATGTCTAAGCCCTAGACTGTAATTTTTGGTCTACTTCTCTGTCTCCCCCTCCACACTATGAACCTTTTGAGGGAAGATGCTCTATATTAATTTTCTAGGATAGTATTTGACAAATAGTGAATATTCAATAAACTTTAAAAAATATTTGGTAGACTGATCTATTAAATCAGTGCAGGCTTATTTTTGTGAGATCTTTCTTACCTGCCTATATTAATACCTAGGCAGATTCAAACTTGGTCAAGTACACTGAAGTCTTAGCAGCATGCCATTTTGGGTTTAATCAAAGCAACCCTCCAGCTTTAGAATCTCATACCTTCCTTTCATCATCCACATTTCTTTTCATGTTTATAGCTTACATTCTAACCAGTTAAATCTTCATATTTCCTTCTTTGTTGTCTAATAACACACACACACACGCACACACACAGACATCCCTTTCTTCATTTTAATTGAGAGAGATCACATATTAGAAAATATCCTAGTAGTATATTTTATACTATAAATATTATTTTTCATATTTTATTCTAAACCAACAAGATATTCCAATTTTTTGGAAGTTTTCTCTCAAACACAGATTCTTAATCAGGTTTCAGAATTCCAAGGAGGTTCTATAATATATTGCACATGAAAAACAATGATCAAAATAAGATAATAAAAATGTAAAATTTTTAAAAAATCAAGCTGCCTACATTTTTTCATGAATTACAAAACTGTAAAACATAGACAGTTTTACCTGAAGAAAGTATTTTAAATTTAACACCACCAGTTTTAAATTCATCCATTTTTATGAAACTTTATTAAGTACATACTGCATATAAGGTGCTGTTCTAGGCACTGCCATAATTACTGGAATCTGTGTTTATTAGGAAAAGAAGTTTTTAATTAGGCATTTATCTTCTACATATTATTGTCCTTAATATATAATAAGCCCTATCCATATGGGAAATGTGCCTAAAAATACCGACGTCAGTCTTTCCACACAAGTCGAGATCATTCTCGTGTTTCATGTACGGCAGCTACTTTGCAGGACAATGTGGTATTTGCAACTCAACTTCTCATCGTGGCCAAAATCAGGATAGTGCCATTATTTTTAGAACATTAAGAAGTCTGCAGAGGAAGATAACTGTACAATTCACTTCCTCATTTCTTTATACCACAGGAGTTTGAAGAACACATAGACTTGGAGATTTCTGTGAATTCCCAACAGCCAGAAGTCCTGAAAATTGGTCTAGGCAATCTCACATACAGGCCTACACTACACCCAGGGTATCGTCCTGATCAAGCTTATGCAGTCCCAGGCCAATATTTTAGGAGAAAGCAACTCAAAGAACACATCATTCTTGCATTAGGCTGTCAGCAGTTTCATAACATTTACACGTTTGTATTTGCCCAAATTTCTCCCTCAGAACACAGAACCCTTACTAACTTCTGAAGTAATTTCCCCACAATTTAAACTCCTAAGAAAATTGAAATCTTTCACATTTTAGTAGCTGTAAAACTCCATTTACACTGGCATTCCAGTCTATTTCTACCTGGCAGCAACATTCATCAAACACCTACATGCCACTGTATAGAAATGAGTCACTTCCTCTTCTGGGGGAGATTTAAAGCACAATTCCGCAAAGCAAAATAATCTGAAAAGCTAGAAAGTTACATACTTACCAAAAAAGGAAACACTGAACGATAGTCTCTCACTGAGTGAAAATAGGCAGGAAAAATAAAAATATAAACTGAGTATAAGGTTTAATGAACACCAACACCTTTATCAATCAAAACGCCTATGCAAAGGCTTAGTAAGGAAAGAAAGTCCCCAGAGAAATGCTTATAATCATTTCACTTAAATGAAGCAGTCCTTATTCATTTAAAACCCACAATCTCATAGCTATTTTAGACTAAGAAATGAATAGATTTATCTTCGAACAAAAAATAGATTTTTCTAATTTGTGACATTCTTCTTTATTTTTCCCCCACTTTATTTCTGGTGAAGCATTAATGTAAAGAGAGAAAGGAAAAAGAGAGAGGAAAAGTACTATGAAAACTCAGTCATTTGGAGATTTAATTAGGATTCTGAAAATGTGCTAATGGTTGACATCTTTTGAAAGCTAATCTTCAAACAAGTCCCTAAATTACTAAATTGTGAGAAGATCATAAGGGAATGTTTTAATGGAAGCAGTAATAAATTTTATATTTCTGGCCTTATTTGTGATAGCGTAAAAGTGGAAACAATCCAAATGTTCATTAACAGGTAAGTGGATGAACAAATTGAAGTATATCCATACAATGGAACACTACTCAGCAATAAAAAGGAATGAACTATTAGTACCATGAATAAATCTCAAAATCATTATATTGAGTGGAAAAATCCAGACTCTCTAATAAGAAGCATACTTCCTGATCTCACTTATATAAAATTCTAGAAAATGAAAATTAAATCTAGATGACATAAATCAAATCAATGGCAGTTTAGGAAAGGGGAGACTAAAGAGTGCAAGGAACTTTCTGGAGCCACTGAAATGTTGTTACAGTAATGTACATATTTGAAAACTCATCAAACTATACACTTTTTTTTTTTTTTGAGACAGAGTCTCAGCCAGGCACAGTGGCTCATCCCTGTGTAATCCTAGCACTCTGCGAGGCCAAGGAGGGAGGTTCACTTGAGTTCAGGAGTTTGAGACCAGCCAGAGCAAGAATAAGACCCAGTCTCTACTAAAAACAGAAAAAATTAGCTGGGTGTTGTGGCATGCACCTGTAGTCTCAGCTACTCAGGAGGCTGAGGCAGGAGGATCACTGGAGCCCAGGAGTTTGAGGTTGTTGTGAGCTAGGCTGATGCCACAGCACTCTAGCCCAGGCAACAGAGTGAAACTCTGTCTCAAAAAAAAAAAAAAAAAGAGAGAGACTGTTTGCATTGTCCCATGGGAATTGGGGGCTAAGGGAACTGACATGGATATAAAGCTCATGCTGTTGTTATGTTGTAAGTCACCAAGTCCTTTGTCTCTGATCCAGGGATCTTGTGCTGTCTGTCAGCATCCATGAAATTATGGCAACTAACCTGTTAGCTTGCAAGTACAGTAAAATCTCAGACCCTTCATAGTTTTTGACAGAGAAGAGGAGAGGGTTTTCATTTTTAGTGTAATGGAAAGAAAATAAAATTTGAAGTCACATTGATATAAGTGAATTTTGGCCCACCTACATCCTAGCTGGGTAACTGTATGTCAATTATCTAACTTCTGAGTTTCTTTTCCTCCTTCATAAAAATTAATATAATAATATATAAATGGAAGGGTTGTTAAGTATAATTTAAATGGAAGAACTTATGTGAAATGCCTAACAAAACATACTTTTTTAATGACACTTTCATTTTCTACTTTTTTCTAATATTTCTATAGTTCTATGATATCTTTAAAGCTGTTTTATATACATGTCTTAACACCACTAATAGTGAGGCTTATATGGACAATGCTGAATCCTCTCAGTGTGTATCATATGAGCTACTCAACAAATATCCATTTAATCCATAAAGATCTACTTGATAAGGATAGTTTATTTCTATTCATTCACTAATTCAGGCACCACTTACTGAAATGTTACTATACTCCAGAGACTAAACTAGGAAGCAGAGGTTTAGTAAAGAAGGCCCATCTTCTCATGAAGTTAATTTTTGGTAAACAGAGATATTGCAAACACAGACAAGAATTTCAGATAGTGACAAGTGCTATAAAACATAGCAGGAAAGCGAGAGAGTACAGGTGACTGGTGACGTTGAAGAGAAGCTTATAAGAGAAGGGGTTACTTTATCTGCCACTTGAATGATGGAAAGGAGCTAACAATGCAAAAATCTGAAGGGAGTACATTCCAAGCAGAGGGAAAAGCAAGTGCAAAGTCCCTGAGGTGAGAGCAAGCTTGGCTATTAAAGGAACCTAAAGAATTTCAGTATAACTACCTTCTAGTAAGCAAGGAGAATGGTAGGAAGTTCAGGTTGAAGAAGGAGGCAGAGGCCAGATCCTATAGGCCTCATATACTATGGTACAGATTTGGATTTCATAAGCATTATAAAAGAATGACAAAAATTTTGAAAGAAATTAAGAAAGACATTACTCATTAGAAGAGTATTTTTTCCCACATTTCTCAAATATAGGGAAAACATTTAACTCCATAATTTTCATGTGGATGGTTACATTTGAGCAGAGATTTTGTATCTCGCTGGTGGATTCCCTATTTTAACGGCCTTTACATTTGCTCTTGAAATATGTCTGGTAGTACACTATAGTTGAGAGAGAATCAGAATTTAAAACAACTAAAATTTCTCTTTTATAATAATATTAGTAAGCATTTTAAATTTCTACTTATAGTAATAATAGTAGGTAACATTTGGTGTCTATCAGTGCCTGGTTTTGTTCTAAGCATTTTATATATATTTAGTCACGTTAGATATAAGATTTGAGACAAGTTTCTGAATCTCTTTGCACCTCAGTTTCCTCATCTGTTAATTGTAGATAGGAGTATCTATTACTACTATTGTTTCTAGAATTATTGTGGGGATTAAATAATAAACAAATGAGGCAGAGCAAGCTAAAATCATAAATATGGGACCCTATACTGTCAATGAGATTGATATAATTCCCAAGAATTAAGCACTATAGCAAATGTAGCACAAATCTATCAATAATTTGGCAATCTTCCCATCTAATGATGCATTAACAACCTAGGCAGAACAAATAAATAAGGATATTTTATGTACAGTACAGATGACTTCTAAAAACAGTTTGTAGCCATGTACCAATGCTGTCCAACATATAAATCATTGAAAGAAAAAATATTTGGTGTGTTTGGAAAATGAAAACCATCAACTGGTATAATAAGTATAGAAGATTACAAGGTAACTAGCAGAATATGCAAGAAGCTGAGAGTGAGAACACATAAGATAGATTTTCTTAATTCCATGTACATGAAGATTATTCCTTTTCTTAGAAACAAAACTTTGTTTCTAAAATATCACTTTTTTGCCCTGGAATAGACTAACCAAAGAAGTGAAATACTTCTACAAGGAGAACTACAAAACACTGAAGAAAGAAATCATAGATGACACAAGCAAATGGAAGAGTATTCCATATTCATAGATTGGAAGAATCAATATTGTTAAAATGTCCATACTGTCCAAAGTAATCTACAAATTCAATGCAATTCCTATCAAAATACCAATATCATTTTTCACAGAATTAGAAAAAACAACCCTAAAATTCATATGGAACCAAAAAAGAACATGAATGGCCAAAGCAATCCTAAGCAAAAACAACAAATCTGAAGGTATCACATTACCCAACTTCAAATTATACGACAAGGGTATAGTAACCAAAACAGCACGGTACTGGTGTAAAAATAAACACATAAATCAATGGAAGAGAATAGAGAACCCAGAAATAAATACCTACAACTAATCGATCTTCAGCAAAGCAGACAAAAGCATACACTGGGGAAAGGATACTCTATTCAACAAATGGTGCTGGGAAAATTGGACAGCCTCATGCAGAAGAATGAAAGTGGATCCCAATCTTTCACCATATACAAAAAATCAACTCAAGATGGATTAAAGACTTAATGTAAGACATAAAACCATAAAACTATTAGAAGAAAACCAAGGAAAAACTATCCTTGGCATTGGCCTACGTAAGACCCCAAAAGCATATACAACAAAAACAAATAAATGAGACTTAATTAAACTAGAAAGCTTCTGCACAACAAAAGATATAATCAACAGAGTCAATAGACAACTATGTAATGGGAGAAAATATTCACAATGTATACATCTGACAAAGGACTAATATCCATAATCTATAAGAAACTCAAACAAATCAGCAAGAGAAAACAAGTAACTTCATTAAAAAGTGGGTAAAAGACATGAACAGACATTTTTCAAAAGAAGAGAAACAAATGGCCAACAAACATATGAAAAAATGTTCAATATCACTAATCATTAGGGAAATGCAAATTAAAACCACAATGAGATACAAACTTACCCCTATCAGAATGGCCATTTCAAAACGTCAAAAAAAAAGGTGAATGCAGTGAAAAGGGAATGCTTATAATACATCATTTTGAGGAATGTAAAGTAGTACAACCTCTGTGGAAAATAGTATGAAGATTTCTCAAGAACTAAAAGTAGATCTACCATTTCATCCAGCAATCTTACTACTGGAGGTTTACCGAAAGGAAAAGAAGTCATTTTATAAAAAAGACAGCCTGCACCCATAATAGCACAATTCACAATTACAAAGATATGGAACCAACCTCAGTGCCCTCCTATGGATGAGTGAATAAAGAAAATGTGATATACATGTATATATTATATATATATATATATCCATGTGTGCATGCATAAGCACGTGTACAAGCACGCAAGCACACACACACACACACACACACACACACACACCATGGAATACTACTCAGCCATCAAAAAGAATGAAATAATCTCTTTTGCAGCAACTTGAATGGAACTGGAGGCCATTATTCTAAGTGAAGTAACCCAGGAACAAAAAACCAAACTGCATATTCTCACAAGTGGGAGCTAAGCAATGGGTATGCAAGGTCACACAGAGTGACTTAATGGACATTGGAGACTCAGAAGGGAGAAAGTAGAAAGTGGGTGTGGGATGAAAAATTACCTATTTTTCACTATTTTCACCTGTACACTATTCAGGTGATGGGTATACTAAAAGCCTAGACTTACATGCAATTCAGTCATGTAACAAAAAAACCACTTGTACCCCTAAATCTAGTTAAGTACAAAAAAATAAACCAGAAAGGGATTTCAAGTAGGCAAAATAAATGTTATGAAATTTAAAATAAATAAATAAATAAATATTATTTTCCAATTGTTCAAAAAATAAAAATATCCCTTTTTATCCATATACTGTACAATAATTTTTATGCATATACTCTATAAAATTATTGCCAGGGGATGGGATAACCACTTACTTGGTATAATTAGAAGAGTTCCCTCTGATTATAATAACTTTAATAACTTCATTCAAAACAAGAAAAGGGGATAATGTATGACATGTATCAGTTCAAATTTAATAGAAAATTAATTAAAATGCAATTAAACAATGCAGTGAATATTTTCCTTTGCCCTTTCCCAGTGAAAATGCATGAGAAGAGTTACTAAAGAGAGGGCCAAACTGACATACAACCCTTTATAACCACAGGACATACCATTAGAATAAAATGAAGGTATAAGTAAATACTAAGAAAATAATAAATACGCAAATACAAACTAACATAAAAAGACGAGACTATTAAAGTTCTGATAAAAAGACATTCCATTTCACTACATATGAAGTCTTATGGTAGGGATGGATGAGGGCTGAGGGGGGAAGAGGAAATCGCAAGTTACTAATTTTGAAAGCATAACCCAATATCCTAATATGAGACAGTCTATTGTGCAGTTTGCAATTTTCATGATTGCTAAATATACTTGTAGTCTGGGCCACAAAATAGCTATTATAATATTAACTTTTTATTGAACCAGCAACAAATTCCTAGATTTTTTAAACTCAAGTCAAGCAATTTTACTACGTCTGCTAAAAATTCAGTCAATAAAAATGTCAATAACTTAGTCTTCTAAACCACAAACTACTGAAGCATTTCATTCATAATAGAGCTTCCAATAATTCCCTTCCCTGATGTATTCCTATCAGTCTTACATTCAAGATCCTAAATTTTCCACTGATAATATTTCTCTATAAGCTGCCTATAATGTAACCAGAAACAATGATATTGATAGTGATGATTATAAGCAGCCAGCATTTGTTGAGGGCTTACTACGTACCAACCACTGTTCTAAGTGCATTTAATTCTCAAAGCACCCCTCTGAGATCATTAGTATAATTATCCCAATTTCCAAATGAGAAAATGCAGAAACAGAGGAAAGTCACATAGCAAGTCCATGGTGGAGCCAAAAATCTAGCCCCAGGCAGTCTGGCTCCAGAACCTACATCTTACCCATAAGTTTAACAGTTTATAAAGCATTTTGTTCTTTCTGATCATCTACAAATGATGCCTTTCAGTACTTATTCTCAAATAAATTAACACTGACTCTTTTCTATATAAGTCATTACATAGAGCCATGCAAGACTATAAAGAAATGTAGAAATGGATACTGTGCCTAGATGTTCAAAATGTACTAAGAAAAGATAAATAGTCAAAAAAATCAATCAGAGGTTAAGACAATAAAAATGTATTTCAAAACCACTGCACATATTGCTTGTCAAGTTAATTATCTCTACATACTATACTGATATGCTAGAGGAAGGGGAGAGAACTGGATGTGAGCTCCTATTCTGACACTTCCACTCACCAGCTCTGTGGCTTGGCCAAGCCAATTAGCTTCCGGGAGTATTGCTATCCCAATTTGTATAACAATTACAAATTCTATTGATATCAGCTCTTCAGATTGTGGGTTACAACACATTAGTGAGTCATGAAATCAATAAATGAGTCAAAACCAGCAACTTTATTAAAAAAATGGAATGGAAAACATCAAAGCTTACTTCATGTTTCTTGAAACTTTCAGGGTTTTTTAAGTACATATGTGTATACAGAAAGTATTTCTTAAGATGGGCATGGTCATACAAGTTTGAAAGCCAATGATCTATTCCAAATTAATAGGGTTTGCAGGAAATTATATTAGTTAGAAGCTCTTCTTTGTGTAAAGATCTTTCCAAAGGTGAACCAACAGCTTTCTCTATATACAAACTCCTCAAGAGCAGCAACCGTGTATTGCTAATATTTGTATCCCCAGCACTAGCACAGTGCCTGACAAAGCTAGTCTTCAATAAATGATGGATAAATTCAAATAGCCAGAGAAATTTTAAGAAATTAGAATTTACCTATATTTTAAAGAATTGGTAGGATTTGAATAATTTAAAGAAGAGAGAGTAGCAGCCATTCTTAGAATTCATTCTTTCACCTCCTGATCATATAATAGGGCTGGAAAGGAAATCAAACAAAAAGCTTTCTACTTAGAAAAGGAAAACAATGACTAGCATTGCAAAACCAGGATGGTACTCTGGTGCACTGATCTCACCCCACCCTATGAATAATGAGAAGGTTACAGGTCCTGGAGCCTATGGCTGAAAAGGTACACTGAGCACAACTGAGAAGGGGCAATGTTAACCCTTTTCTTAGAAAAAATAAAATTAGAGGATTGTGATTCATGTTTCCTATTTTAAATAAGAGTATAGAGAACACAGGTTAGATACTATTTAAAAAGCAGAGGGCCAGAGAACCAGGAATTAAAGACCTAAGCCAATTCCCAATCGAGCACCTAACTGCATCCTGCCTTTAAAGATTGGGCCTCAGAACTTCTCAAGGATTTTTCCAGAGAAATCAGTAAGTCACTGCCTACCTCTAAGCAATCTGTGCATCCCGGCACTGAACCAGGCAGAAGTTCAGCACAAGGGAAGGTGTCATCTGTAGCTCGGGTCATTGGCCTCTAATCAGAAGTATTAGACACTCTTAAATAAAGGCTAAACATCATACTTCATGAAAATCTGTCGGTCAAACTCCACACCAAGTCCTGCCATGTGGCACTTAGATTTGGAGAACCCTAGTGTGAATCATGTTACATATTTCCTCCTTTGCTTTCTTCCTTGATTTAGTCTTTGATATTTCTCAAAAAAGAGAAGAAGGAAGAACAAGAGGAAAGGAGAAAAAGAGAGAGGGAAGGAAGAAAGAATAAGGAAGGAAAATAAATGAGGGTTTCTTTTCTGGTGAGTATTAATAAAGTATCCTGAAGAGGTGCTGGGAGAAAGTAAAAATCTCCCCCTCCACCTAGCAGTGGGGCAGGGCACGGTACCTGCACTGGTCCAGGGTTATCTGCTGGCAGACCCTGTCCTTGCTCTCCTCCCCCGCTCTCAGACTGTCACCTGTACATCAGCTAACATCTGACTGTGTTCAACAACGGGAGGTGAATGGAAAGGGAAAGCCAAAGTATTTGGCACCAGCTTCACTGGGCTCCAAAGATGTCCCATCCTCTGTCCCTCTAGCCCAGGGGTAATAATGACCTCCTGCTGTTGCCAAATTCTGGGTAGTCTCAAAATCCCTTTTTGGCTTCTTAGCCCTTCCATAGCATGTAATCAATCCCTTCCCCACTGTATTCCCTCTGCTTTACATATTCAGAATTGTTTATGTTTGCCTGATTAGACCCTGACTAATACAACTTTTCATAAACACGTCTAGAAAGACAGAAAAAGAGGAAAGAGACTTGGCTTAGTTGCAGGAAGCAAGAAAAAGCAAGACAAGGTAGTGAAGTCGGGGCCAAAACCAAGCAGGATTTTTTGAGCCATATTTACATGCTGACTTTGCAGTGGGACATCCTTCACTTTATTTTTTAACTTTAATAACATTGTTTTGTTCCACTGTATTTGATGTTTACATTGTAATCATGACATGGGATTTTTACTTAGGGTAGTAAAAGAGTTTTTCTGAAATGCACATTTAAATTTTTGAAAATCAAATTAGAGAAACTGTTAAATAAATCTCATACAAGTGGTTGAGTAGATACGGCTGAAGTTTACGAAAACTTGGTGTAAGAAATAATAATATTATTGAATCATTTCAATACTGCTAAAGACATTTAACAATATTGGGGTTTGCCAGGAAATTTCCATCATTACATTACTGTCCTCAAAGTCCCCTCAAAACAGATGTTGGTAACAGACAGTTTTTGGTTCAATTCCTTGTGTATATACAGAGACCCTGTGAGACACAGGCCCTTAATGATTACCAAAAATACAATCTGAGGAGATAAGTAAAATTAACAATTACTTCCTAAAAATAAAGTTTTAAAACACCAGTTGCTACTGTTTCTTTTTTCTAATTACAAGTTACATAATTCATGACCCAGAATATGAGAAAAACAAAAAAGTATATTAAAAAAATCAAATAACCTTTTGATAAATGAACTATTACATCTTGATATTTTTTATTTTTTCTCTGAACTTATATTTATAGATTATATATACATATAATTCATATCACAGCTTATCCAATTTTGTGTTTAAATTTCAGATTATAATAAACATTGTTCTATGCTATTAAAAATTCTCCCCCATCACAATGAGTACACCTAGTGCCCAGATTGGATTCCGATGTCATTCTCCAATAAAAGGAAGCACGGATCCTTGGAGAAATGGCAATTTCTAGGACAGGGAATATACAGCTTGAGCCTGGAGTGTCTTATAGGAAGAAAGCAGAGAAGTGCTTAAGAAAACACAGACACAGACACACACACACACAATGATGGGAATATGCTAAACAGACAGAGGAACAAAATGAAAGAGTTCCCAGTGGCCAAGGCTGGAACAATCTGAGCAAAAAATAAATACAATAGTATTGGGTTATAACCCAAAGTATAAAATAAATACCCATGAGTCCAAGCTGATATAAATAAATGATTGAATAAATAATGTGGGAGAATAGACAAATCTGTGAATTCCAAACAATTTATGTAAATATTCCACCCTCTCACCCAGGTGCAACTTAACTTCCCACCTTATAAGCATAAGCTTGGCATAGTGACTTCCTTCCAAAGATTACAGCATGGGAAAGGGGCTGGAGTGAGGGGGGCACTTTACAGTGGAGAAACCCGACAAACACCACCTCGGCCAAGGTGAGGTGATCAAGGTTAACATCCACAGTGATAAGTCGTGTTGATAGCATGTACTCTTAACGTGAGACTATGAAAATGGCACTTTTCCTTTGTGGTTTTTCTTCCTAAAACCCATAACTCCAGTCTAATCATGAGAAAAACATCAGACCAATTCTAATAGAGATACATTCTTCAAAATATCTGACCAGTACTCCTCAAACCTATCAAGGTCATCAAAAACAAGAGAAGTCTGAGAAACTGTCACAGCCAAGATATTAGGTAAAAACTAAGAAGATGTGAATAAACTATGGACTTTAAGTTAATAATCATGAATTTATGTTGATTCATTAACTGTAACAAATGTACCATGGTAATGTAAGATATTAATAATAGGGGAAATTAGATATAAAGTACATGGGAACCCTCTGTTCAATCTTTGCAATTTTTCTTTAAATATAAAACTGTTCTAGGCTGGGCGCAGTGGCTCACGCCTGTAATCCTAGCACTCTGGGAGGCCGAGGCCGGCGGATCGTTCTGAGCTCAGGAGTTAAAGACCAGCCTGAGCAAGAGCGAGACCCTGTCTCTACCAAAAATAGAAAGAAATTAATTGGACAGCTAAAAATATATATA
>CAUYSK010055093.1:0-11606 GCA_963575035.1 Avahi laniger | reverse complement strand
CAAAGTACAGGGCCGGCCTGGCTGTTCCTGCATAAACAGCTGCTGATTCCAGCCAGGCTGTAAAACCCAGAGGGCAGTCAGGATGTCTGAGCTCAGATGTGGAAGGCTTTCATTAGGGGTTAAAAGATGGTTTCAGTTTTGCAGGACAGAAGAGTTCTGCAGGAGAATTAGTCATGGTTGCACAACAATGTGAGTGTATTTAGTGCCACTGATCTGTGCAGGTCAAGGTGGTCAAAATGGTAAATTTTATGTATCTTTTACAGTTTTTAAATAGAGAGTGAAAAGATAAAACTGGAACTTAAAAAAGTCCGGAAAACAGAAAAGCTGGCAGAGTAATGTACAAGACCACCCACTGTATGTAGAGCAGCCCAGCAAAGCAGAGCCCCCCAAAAAGGGGGGATGAAAAAAGTGATAGATTGCTTTTTGAAAGAATTTGGGGATTTGTTATTTCCAAAACAAACCAAAAACATTTAAAGAGGTCATCCTACAGGGTAAGTAGTGAGAGTTTTGTTTGCAGTTAATTTTTTTTCCCAGTTTGAATTCATGCATGGGATGGCGCTATAGTCTTTGCAGGACTTTGGATTCCTGAGGACTGAATCAGGCCACGGTGTTTAGGAGGAGTAGCGAGTTCCAATTCATCATTCCCGTGAGGGTCGCTGAGCACCTACGATGGTGCCAGCCCCATGCTGGCAACAGGGACACAGAGCTGAGTGCAGACTGTGCCCTGGCTCACCGACCAGGCCCAGGGCTCAACTCCACAGCTGGCTGAGGAATTTTCTCTCAGGGGCTCAGAGATTGTAGCTGGGCTTTGGGTGGCAACCTGACGTCAGACATTGCCATTGCAACCAAAAGTCACATGCTGATGAGAGGCTCTAGGTGCCAATCCTCTGCAGCTTCCAGATGTGGGCCCAGGAAAGCACAGGATTGTCTGCCCCAGCTGTATGCCCTGGCCAGAGAGAGTGGACCAGAGGGTACCCCTGAAAGGTGGTTTAAGTAGCAGTTAGTCCCCTTCCACCTCCACTGGGCAGAAAGAATGCGGGAAATGCCCCAGGACAGAGCTGCTGATCTCTTCCAGGAACCACTTGGCCAATTCTTGATCAGAAAGGAGTGAAGATTTGCGTGAGTGTGGGGTGGGGGCGGACGGGGGGAGAGGTCCTCAGGGATCCTGGGCTGTCCCTGGCACTGCATGTAAGTGCATGTGTGTATGTATGTGTATAAGTGCGTGTGTGTATGTGTGTGTGTAAGTGCATGTGTGTATGTGTGTGCACATATATGTGTGGTGGGGAGTACGTGGTGAGCAAGTCTCTGGACTTACGGGCTTGTTTTTCTGGCCAAGAGCCTCGATTCTCGCTGACTCAGCTGTGAGTGTGCATTTCCCACAATGGACATGAGTAAACAGAACATCTTGAGAACTTCCTTCCGCTCTGCCCCTCCCCCTCCATGCCACTTCTGGTTTCTGAGGCCCCAGCCCCAGTGTGAGTCCCATAGAGTTCTGCACAGCTCTCACGTTGCGTCACAGCCAGCCTTGATGACAATCGCTCTATCTTCCAAGAAGGGAAGGCCAGTCGCCTGACAGTGAGGCCGGGTCTGCTTCCTCCAAATCACGGGATTCTCTGACCCGAATTCACATGGAAGGAGAAACCAGACAGTGATGCGTGAGCATCCGGCTCCTGCCACCGAGCTGGGAGTCAGCAGCCACTGTCCTCCCGGGCCCACGCTCCATGGCCACGGGCAGTGCCCCTTGGCTTTAAAGCAATTTGAGGCAATGGAAGTTTTTACTCCCTTTGGCTGTTTTATCGAGACATATTTTAATGTACCTGAAGTCATAGAAGGGTTCAATTTTTACTCTATGTTTTTCCCCCCAAGATTATAACACAGCAATTTTTCAGTGTTATTAGAAGCTTTTCAGAAACATCAGCTTTAATGGCTGCATAACGCTACAATAATGTCATGTCCCAACTCCCTACTGTGAAACACTCGGGCATTACTCCCTGTTATTAATAAAGCTTGGATAAACATCTTTATGCACTTTTTCTCTGCATTTTGGCCTGGACATGAACTACATGTTTTTTTTATTTTTGGTACACAACAATTCAAATCCAAGGAGTGAAAGCATCTCTTGCTGAGCAAAAAAATTGCATTTGTGTTGCTGCTTTTCTTTATTTTCCCAGAAAAATATTATTTTATTAACTGCTATCATACTTTATGATCACTTTTACTACTTTTTTGCCACATATAACAGATTTTATAACACTCTTTCAGCAAGAATGGAAAGAAAATTCATTCCTGCACTATGAGAAACTAAAATTATTCAATAATTATAGTTATCACTAATTTAAGAAAACTTTCAACTTCCAAACCCATAATTGGTAATATCATATGAATTTTTAGGACTGTTACCAAATCTGGGTACCTCTATAAAACTTATATATATATATATATATATATATATACACACACACACACACATATATATACACACATATATATATATAGACACACACACACACATATATATATATAAAATCTATATACCAGGTCTGTCTGGACAGTATCCAGCCAGGTACTATGTTCTTGTTATATTAACAATGGTTAGATACTTCTAGAACAGACCTTGTATAAGCTGTAGGATCTTCTGACATTTCAAGTTTAATTGTTTAGTGACTTATTTTAAATGTTCCTTGATGCTAACACTCATTATTCAATTTGTCATTGATGTCATTCTCTGTCTGGCTTTATGGCCTGAATTTCTGTGCAGGCTCCATTCACTGGGAAGGCAGTTTAAGCTGTGCCTCACCCTATTCTTTTCGCATGGTTCTCCTTCCATCCAGCCCAGGTACCAAGGATTCAGCCTCCAAACTTTGCTGCTCACCTTGCTAGCTGGCCACATGCTATTGGAGGACCTTGAATTAAAACAAGCAATAGGCCAGGCGCGGTGGCTCATGCCTGTAATCCTAGCTCTCTGGGAGGCCGAGGCGGGCCGATTGTTTGAGCTCAGAAGTTCGAAACCAGCCTGAGCAAGAGCGAGACCCCATCTCTACTAAAAATAGAAAGAAATTAATTGGACAACTAAAAATATATGGAAAAAATTAGCCGGGCATGGTGGCGCATGCCTGTAGTTCCAGCTACTCGGGATGCTGAGGCAGAAGGATTGCTTGAGCCCAGGAGTTTGAGATTGCTGTGAGCTAGGATGACGCCATGGCACTCTAGCTCGGGCAACACACTGAGACTCTGTTTCAAAAAAAAAACAAGCCATAAATAGTGAAGACCCCACTACAGGCCATCTATGTAGAGAATACCCAGCCACAGGGCAAAAATGCAAAACCAGTTATCTTGCAGATTTATCTGATTTTTTCCCCGTGACATTTTAACTTGTGCCTCCATAAACCGGACAAAGGTAAACTAAAGCCTTGATTAGATTCTCATTCATCATTTTGGCATCGTTTTCATTTTTCATTTGAAAATGAGAAATAAAAATGAATTTTACTTTTTTCTGCTTCTTGCAGCCATTTCCAATAAAGAGCAGCATTTTTTTTTTTAACTGACTCTTTAACCCTGAGAAGCCCTGCTGTGCATGAGTGGTTCCCATACTTTGGAAATTTCATGAAATAGTAAAATTTTATATAGAATATGGGGAACTGAAACTTTGTTTGGAAAGAACACTTAGAAATAAAAAGAACTATCAAATGATGTCACCAATCATAACCCCCCAAAAGAAAAGAAAGAAGCAGATTAAAGAAACTAAGAAAGAAAGAATTTAAGGAAGGAAGGAAGGAGAAAGAAAGAAAAGGAAAGAAAGAAAGGAAAGTAGGAAGATTATAGTCTTAGAATGATGGACATTTCCGTCAATGGAGTAACGTAATCTTAGGGAAGAAAACCCCCCGTGGTCCTGATTTTTCTTCATTTCACTAAACTAGTGACAAGTTCATCATGGGCTACACGGCTTTGAAGGTTTATTGTTTTGTTTTGTTTGCTCAGAAGCCTTTGTTCTTTGCTCTGAACGGAAGTGCAGGCAAAGATTTCAGGCCCCTGTCCATGAAATATTTTATGGCCATGTTTATTCCGTCCCCTGAATATTATAAAGCTCACCTGCTCTTCTCCAGGAAGGGCCACACTTCAGGAAGTGCAGTATTTCCGGCTGCCCTTAAAATAAGGGCACAGGATCTGAGAGTTAAGAAGAAACGCGGAGGTCTTGCAGTTCATACTGAGCATCACCCGCCACGAAATACAGGGGTCCAGTCGGTCTCTGCTCGAACAGGGATGCATTGGAAAAGCAGTTGTATTCATAATTCCAAAGAGAGCTGATACTTGCGCCCTGTACTGCGCATCCCCTGTTCTGTCTTCCAGGTTATATACAAGTCTTGATGTCTCGTCCAAGGTAGCTGCCTGTCCGTTAAAGCTGCTATTATACTGCTCGCTGGTTGCTTGTATCCCCTAAAGGCAGTGGTGGCGCAAGACAAGGTGATCTGGAATCAGGCTACCCTAGGTGGCCAACCAGCTTCACAGGAGCCTGCTGGAATTTGGAAGGACATTTTGCCTCCCTTTATAAAGCCTGGCTGTTTGTTGAAATCCAGGAGCTCAAAAATTTTGTTTTGGAATTAAATCTTGAACATTGGGCTCTTTTTCTTTTCATTTCCTTTCATAATCCTAACAGCAAGACAATGGTTACTTCTGCCTGGATCAAGGGAAGTTTTCTGAGAAGAAATTCAACATGAAATCAACATTATTATTTCAAAAATATTATTCTCATTCCATTTAAAATTAAGGAGAGGGGAATAGGGAGTTAGTGTTTAATGGGCTCAGAGTTTCAGTTTGGGACTATGAATAAGTTCTGGAGACGGATGGTGGTGACAGCGGCACAACAATGAGAGTGAACTTAATGCCACTGAATGGCACACTCACGAAAGATTAAAATGATAAAGTTTATGTTATATCTCTTTTACTACGATAAAAAAATGAAGTTTGGCTCCCAGTGGGCAGATGAGTAAGGCAAGCTCTCTTGCCACCTCTTGGCAAGAGCAGGAGAAAAGGCTGGGCACGCTAGCAGTGGGAACTCTTCTGAGACAGTGGGGACAGCCTGGGAAACTGGTGAGCGTAGCCAGGGCATGGTCCTAGAGAGAGAGTGTGGCGAGCTGACCTTGCCTACTGCCTGCCCAGAGCATCCCAGAAGCTGAGCGCTGAGCAGCAGGGGTGAGTGCCCTGTGCCTCATGTGCAGGAGCACATTGTCTGGCCGGCCCTGCCAACTTTGTAGACGGCACAGAAGGGCCTGGGCGAGGGTCCATGGGGCCCCGATTTCAGCCTACACTCAACTCATTCAGCCGTGTGCCCTCAGGGCTGTGTCTGTCCACCCTGCACAAAGCCTCCGTGTAGGAGACCCCTGGCTCTAAACCCTGACCTTTCTAAAAATACTCCTGGACACAGACTGGATGGGACTTGTACCCAGACTGGGTAGATCCCTCAGAGTTCACTGAATACTCCCCTGTGCAAATCGGGAGGCATCAGCCAAAAACAGTTCCCCCATGCGACAGCAATGCAGAGAAGCTGGGGGGAATGGATGTGGAGTCGGGGAAAGAGGTCACCATTCAGCAGTGAGACCCCAAGGCTGAGTGCACATCAGCCATGGCTGAAGAGTGAAAAAGTCCTAACCCATCAGAGAGACTCTGGCATTTTCTTTACTATGTCTGTCAGCCTTTATCCTTGCTAGTGCCTAAGTAGAACTGGATGTTAAGCTGTGGCCACTAGAGGCATAGGACAGGTCTAAAGAGAAATTGTGAACTTGAATTCTCCAGGTTCCATCAATATTCTACCATTTCCTTCCACTTTCTGGGAACTAATGAGCCCCTTTCTGTTTCACCCATGATGGAACCCTACCCTTGGGCTTAATTACTCTACCACATTTTACAGAACTATCATATTCTGATATTCTTCTTAAAGTAAATCTGCCTTGGACCCCACCCATGAAAAATCTAGTCTCTCTCATCCTTCAGGAAACCACTCTGTCTCCCCATGGTTGTGCAAAGTGTCCTGGGGCTGTCCGAGAACTCTGTTTGCTGCCTTTCATCACTCCAAGATATCTGACCTGCCTCTCCACCCTCGTGCCAAGCCTGCATGTGGAAATCTTCCAGAGCGCGAGCACTGTAAGTCCAGCCGAGGCATGAGCGCAAGCAGACTGTGGCTCTCAGCCTCTCACAGAAACCCTGCTCCTGTCCCAGTCATGGGGGTTCTTCTCCCCTCTTCCTTTAACTCCACCAGGTGAAGGACATTTGATTCTTTGGCAGCACTGACCTCTAGGTTCATACGAAAGGTTTTCAGATTGGCTCCTGCAATTTAGAAAACCTTTTTCTCTCTCTTCAATCTTGGCTTTTGGGACCATTGTAGACTGAGAAATTCTATTTGGGAAGTCTGATGCTGAACACTGATTCTTTTTTCTCTTTGTATCCTGTTGTAAAATCCTGGTCGTCTGTGAGACAACAATACCCCTGGCTGTAGAGGGGAAATGTCCCAGAAAACAGAACACAGAAAGGAAAAGGACACTCGTATTTTCCCAAAAAAGTATTGCTCCCCTTGCATTATACATTCTACAGGTCCCCAGGTTGGGGAGGGTCAGAATCTGAGTAGTCTCCCTTCCCTACCACCCCACACCTGCTCCAGGAGCCACTCTTAACAAAATAACTCCTATGTGGGGGAATATTTTGCTAGGAAAGCCGGTGGGAGGTGGTTCCCAAAGAGAGAAGGTAAGATTTCCCTGGAAACTCAATGGAGGATCACAGAAAACAAGGAAGTGCTTTGGAGAAGGTTTGAATGGAAGCAGTAGATGGGGGCAGGGACTGTGTGTTGGGAAATGACCTCTGGCCTGGGGCATTGAGAAGGGCCTGGTCTCTTGGTAGTTTAGCATAAACCCTTCACTGAGGTCCTCCAGGAATTCTCTTAAGATTGCTAACCCTCAGTACTAGGGTCTGGTACACTCCAGTGGTTTGTCTGGAGTTTCTCCTCCTGGGATCAAATCCTGGCCTCCTCGCTTACCAGCCCTGTGCCCTTGGGCAAGTTCCATAACCTCCCTAAGCTTCAGTTTACTTGCCTGTGAAATAAGGATGATCAAATACCACAGTGCACAGCAGAGTGCACGCAGTGCTTGGCATATAAGTGAGCAATATGTTCCCAGTTGACTACTGGTTCCACGAGACCAAAAAGAAGTACAATTGTGTCATATCGGTTCTTGCAGCCATAGGCAGAACAGGACTGCATCACCCTTCCTGTCCTCAGGCCCTTCACTTCCGCTGCCCCAGAAGGAGCACAGCCATTGCCAGCCTTCCATCTCTGACATAGCAGGGGCAGCTTCAACGTCACCTCTGGGATGGAGTTCCTCCCACTGTCTCTGATTGCAGTCCTTGGGAAAGCCCTAGCTCAGTGACTGGCAACAATGAAGGACTTCTGTGCCTTTCACCATCCAAGCCCACTGTGACTTTGAGCTGAATGCTGAGTGCTGAGCTAAGCAGGTCCTCCAGGGCCCTCTGTGCTCTTACTCTTGTCTAGGCAGCCTAGCTTAGCCCTCCTGTGTTCCTTATTCTTATTCCTTCACATTGAGTAAGTGTTCAGAATTCAGGACTAGCAATGTTCCAAATCCAATCTCCTCAGTCCAATTGAGGAGATCAAGGTGCCATATTTCAATTAATTAGAAGGTAGTTCAATTTTGAACTGTGTAATATTAACTTTAAGTACAAAATGAGTGCAGAGAGGGATGCATTGGAGTAACTTGTAGAGGAGAAAGGATTTGGACTGAATTTTGAGGACAGATAACATTTAGACAGGCAGAAAACAAGAGGGAGGACACTTCAGGGATTATGAACAGCAAGATCAAATGCTAGAGGCAAAAATAAATGGCGAGTGAGGACACTGGTGAGCAAACAGATGAGCTGAGCAAAGGCTGTCCAAACTGAATGTTACAGCAACTATGGGGAAAAATTGTTCACCAATTTAAAGCTGAATTTTAAGCAAAGAACTTATGAAGAGGACCCCAATCACAATCACAGCAACACCAAAAATTTTTTAAAAATGGCACTTGATTAAATTAGAAAGCTTCTGCACAGCTAGGGAAATAATCAACAGAGCAAACAGACAATCTACAGAATGTGAGAAAATATTTTCAAGCTATACATCCAATAAAGGGGTAATAACCAGAATTTACAAAGAACTCAAGCAAATCAGCAAGGAAAAAACAAACAACCCCATTAAAAAGTGGGCAAAAGATATGAACAGAAGTTTCTCAAAATAAGATAGAAAAAAGGCAATAAACATATGAAAAAATGGTCAGCATCACTAATTATCAGGGAAATGCAAATTAAAACCACACTGAGATATCACCTTACCCTAGTTAGAATGACTTTTATTAAAAAGTCCAAAAACAATAGAGGCTGGTGTGGATTCAGAGAGAAAGGAGCACTTATACATAGTCCCACTGTTGGTGGGACTGCAAATTATTACAACCTCTGTGGAACACAGTATGGAGATTCCTCAAAGAACTAAAAGTAAACCTACCCAGCAATCCCACTACTGGGTATTTACCCAAAGGAAAAGAAGTCATTTTATCAAAAACACACCTGCACTCAAATGTTTGTTGCAGCACAATTCCCAATTGCAAAGATGTGGAATCAACCCAAGTGCCCATCAATTCATGAGTGGATTAACAAAATGTGGTATATGTATACTATGGAATAACTACTCAGCCACTAGGAAGGATGAATTAAGGCCTTTTGTCACAATCTGGATGGAACTGGAAACCATTATCCTAAGTGAAGTATCCAAAGAATGGAAAAGCAAACATCACATGTACTCACTATTCAACTAGAATTAACCATTGAGCACACATGTGCACAGAGGGAAGTAAAACTCAGTGGAAATCCAGCAGGGAGGAGGGTGAAAGAGGGGATGGGCGAAAACCCAGTTGTAGTACCGTAGTTGTAGTACTAACAGATTACTAAGTTTTACTTTCATACAGTTACTGTGTGAAATGAGATTGCTCAAAGTACTTGATAAACATTATCTAATTAGCACAGCACTCAGTGAGAGTAAAGATATCAGACAAAGATTGTTTAGCTCTTAAATTTGTCATTATTTTTCACTCTTTTATTTCAAAATATTATGAGGGTACCAACGTTTTTGGTTACATGTATTGATTTTGTTATGCTTGAGTCAAGGTTATAAGTGTGCCCATCACCCAGACAGTGTTCATCGTACCTGTTAGGTAGGTTTTCGCCCATCCCCTCTTTCACCCTCCTCCCTGCTGGATTTCCACTGAGTTTTACTTCCCTCTGTGCACATGTGTGCCCAATGGTTAGTTCTAGTTGAATAGCGAGTACATGTGGTGTTTGCTTTTCCATTCTTTGGATACTTCACTTAGGATAATGGTTTCCAGTTCCATCCAGATTGTGACAAAAGGCCTTAATTCATCCTTCCTAGTGGCTGAGTAGTTATTCCATAGTATACACATACCACATTTTGTTAATCCACTCATGAATTGATGGGCACTTGGGTTGATTCCACGTCTTTGCAATTGGGAATTGTGCTGCAACAAACATTTGAGTGCAGGTGTGTTTTATAATAACGTCTTAGATTTATCTACTACCTTTTCACCCAAGAACTCAATGTGTTTTGACACATATTAAACTCACATAAACTCATATGTCTTTTCTAGAAATTGGGGTATAGATGTCTTTGTTTTGAAAATTATACGATGGCCTCTTGCCTTCACTGAAAAGCCATGGCCCAAAATTCAGTTTACACACATCCACTATTATATGCTTAATGTTTTCCCGTTCCTCAACTTCCCCTCTCATAAAGAGATATCCACCTAAATAGGATGGTGGCAGAGATGACTTAGTAACTTTAATCTCATCACAATCTCTCTGAATATGTTTATTTGTGAAATGGGAATAAGACCTCACAAGACTGCTATAGAACTAAATAAAATAATGTGAGTCATAAATGAAAAAAAGAAAAAGAACAGTGGAATTTTTGGTAAGTTTTTGTTTTTCTTATTTGTTTGCTTATCTGTATTTTCTATGCTTTTCATAATGATCACTTATTTTATTTGTTTTTTTACCTAAAACATTCTTGAGAAGCAGCGATTGAAACTGTTGGAAGGACAATGGCCAAAGTCCCTCAGAGAATCCTTGGTGACAGCCACTGACAAGCTATTCCTTGGAAGTGCCAAGGGGAGGAAATGGAGCCGTCTCCATGCAGGGCTTGCTGTCCCGGGAACACGTAAAGGGAATGTGGAACATTATTGCTCACGAGCCCGGGAGCTGGTTGGTTAATTTCTCTATCTGGTAATTAAACATTCACATAGTCTATGTTTTTACAGCAAACCAACACTTTTTCATTAAGTTGTGAAGTGGCCAGGACCCAGAGACTGGAGTCTGAAGGCAAACATTCAGACGTCTGCTGCAAGACCTGTTTGTTGGAACAGACGTGGCGGTGGGCAGTCCACTAGAAGTCAAGACAGTTTTTTTTATTCTTGCTAGTAGTCAAGAAAGTCATTTTTGATGTGCTTATTGTGTTTCTGAGAATATGCAAGAGAAGGGGAAAAACACAAGCTTCCCAGATGGATCAGTGGCTGGAAAGACTGGCTTTCGCTAGAGATTATGCCCACAGATGACTAATCTCAGCGCATCACACAACCAAGGGAATACTGGGGAGAAAGCAAGTTGGTTTGGTCAAAAAACCCCCAGGGCACAGGAATTCCTTACCCTACATCAAATCGTAGAAGAGAGCTCACCAGAGGCAGTGTGTCGAGGCTACATGGCCTCGTGTCCCTAATCTGTCCATCTCTGCTCTCCTAAGGCCTCAGGTGCCCGAGTCTCCCTACCTCTCAAGGGCTTGTCACATGCCCTGTTACTTTTCTGAGTTGTCTGATAGATCTATCTAAAATCTTCAGTGACGTATCTTACGCTATTACCCCAGCAAGGATGTTTCAGTGATCCGAGCCACTCTAACATTCCAAAACATCTTTAAGGAGAATAATAGCAGTTCTGTGCCGGGGAATGTATGCTACACACCACTTAACTTATCCCCCTTAATCCCCACAGTATCCACAGAGTAGGCATTTCTAAGTCCTCTGTCATAGGTGAGGAAATGGAGGCTCTACAGATTTAAGTGCCTTGCTCAAGGTCACATGACTGAAGAAGTAGACCAATGATTTCAACCCAAAAGTATTTAATTCCAAAATCAGCATTCTTAATTACTCTTTTTTCTTGATTATTGTCTGTCTGTGCCTGTCAACCATTGTGCTCACCACTCACCTTACAAATAATAAATCCTAAATAAATATTTGTAGAATGAATGAATACTATCTCCCCTCAAGACCTAAGGACTCGAGGCATAATGGCGGAATGGCGAGTCACTGCTTTATTTCACAGTTTATTGAAATATCACGGCCAGTGGCCTTGTGACTTCCAAGGGGTCCAGCCAGTGTGCAGCTCCCTGGTACAGGAGTGAGAATTCCTTGTTTACTTGCAGAAACACTTTGTGTTGAGAGTTTTGTAGGATTTTTTTCTCTTTCATTTTCTTTTCTTCTTTCACTCTCTCTCCCTCCCTCCCTCTCTCTCTC
>CAUYSK010055090.1:0-21872 GCA_963575035.1 Avahi laniger | reverse complement strand
TTTTTTTGAGACAGAGTCTCACTGTGTTGCCCGGGCTAGAGTGCCGTGGCGTCAGCCTAGCTCACAGCAACCTCAAACTCCTGGGCTCAAGCAATCCTCCTGCCTCAGCCTCCCAAGTAGCTGGGACTACAGGCATGCGCCACCATGCCTGGCTAGTTTTTTCTATATATTTTTAGTTGTCCAATTAATTTCTTTCTAATTTTAGTAGAGACGGGGTCTTGCTCTTGCTCAGGCTGGTCTCGAACTCCTGAGCTCAAACAATCTGCCTGCCTCGGCCTCTCAAGAGCTAGGATTACAGGCGTGAGCCACCGCGCCTGGCCACAGGTTGCTTTTACTATATGAAACTGTTCCTTTTCTGGGGACCATCTATGCGCTTGTAGTACATTAAACCTGTGAAGCTATCTGCTGCAGTGGGGTTCTGGATAATTAGTGACCCTTTAATTTAACTCAGTTGAATTTGCTCTTACTAAGCACTCACTATGTATACTCTGACTGGAGGCCAGAGAGGTGGAACAGTGCTTGCCCTCTAGGGGCTCATCACAGTCAAGTTGGGAATGTCAGGCTCAAAGGCAACCCCTCCCCCAAGGCCACAGTTCTCTCCCATCATGCTCCCCCCTATTGTTCCCCCCCCTCCCCCCCGCTCCTCCCCAGACCCTGGACTGGAGGCAGAACCGCTGAAGAAGCTCCAGGGGGTCTCAGGCTCATCCTGGCTGCTGGTCCACTTTCTGCCTGGGCCCAGTTCTGGTAACCAGATGCCGTCACTGTCTTCTCTGTGCCTCAGCACTGCCTGCCTTGGGTGTTGCCTAGTAAGTGCAGGACAAGCCTCTGATTTTTCCTTGTCGGGGGCAATGCCATCATCTCCCCTACCACTCTGGCGTGAACTCCACCCCCTACACTCTACACATTATGTCCTGTGGTGCCAGTGTCAACCTGGCCCACCCTTGATTGTCACACTCCTGCTTTGCCTGCAGACTGCTTCTTAATTCTAGAATTTTCCACCTTAATAATCAGTCCTATCCCATTTCAATTAATCATAGACATGCAGCTGTTTCTTGAGCTATGCCACAAGAAAGGAAGTAAAAAAAAGAGAAAACAAACGCAAGACAATGCACATACAAGTGTGCAATTTGTTTATTAGTCTGTGTGGAAGGTAGTGCCCATATATTATTTTTTCTTATATGCCCAGAATCTGTTATAATATTGATATGCCATAGGTACTTAATAAATGAAAGTGAATGAAGACCTACTGATATTTTTTCACAAGTTACATCATCTTCACGTGACTTGTATATGTGAATAAATGAAGTGCATGTTTTAAACTGAGATCACCCCAAAGCCAACGATCTTAAGTATCTGATCCAGCCCATCAATGACCCTAGACAGGAATGCGGGGAAGATTTTGCTATAGGGTGAATAAAGATTTTTTTTTCTCTTTAGCTTTATTTCAGTCTGTCTTCTGTATCAAATAATTGGGCATTCAACTCTTATAACTCATGAGTTCCGGTATAGTCATTTTCTGAGAAAATTCACAGAGCATGTTTGTAAAGGGAAAGTAATATGCCTTTATTTTTTTCTCCTTTTTTTGGCACATGAATAAACTAACTGTTCTGACAAATTCCCTATCTCTTACTTTGCCCACTGCCTTGCTCAATATATTTGTCTTCAGCAATTTCATTGCAGTTATTTACTTTTTTTCTTTTGCACAAAGGAGTATGTTTCTTCATGTTTAAGAGGCACACATTGTTGCTCCCACTTTCAAAAGAGATGTGGTGTTTCCAGATTTAGAAAGACACTTCCAGCTGCCAAGCTCCGTCAGACCCTGCCTTGGCTTAATGAGGAATGTTTCTGTTTTTCTTAGGGAAAGAAAAAAAAAAGTAAAGCCCCCAAATTATTTAAATATCTCTCCGTTTAGTTTAGAGGCCAGGAGAGGCAGTTACATGAAAATCTAGGGGAGGAGCTTGGGTTGAGACTTGGACTCAACTGCCAAATGCTGTACAGGGCTTTGCACAGACTGGGTGAGCCCCTGGGCCCCTGCTTCCTTGTCAGTGCAGTGAGGAGGGTGAACTATATGGTCTTTGGAGTCTGTTCTAGCTTTCAAGTTCTATGCTCTAGTGTATTATTCACATCTGTTATTACCTAATTTTTGTATGAACATGACCTCTCCAAGCGAACAAGACTGTGGAAGTGGCCATGGACAATGGGAATGTATTGTTGGACAAATTTTCTCTCTCTGTTGAGGCCATGGGAGATGGCAAATGGTTAATCCCGGGACAGGAAACGAAGCAGGCTTGGACCTGGGTGGGAGAGACTTCCTCTCCTCTCTGGAAACCTCATCTGATTGCTCATGGAAGAAGTTTGGTTTTGCATTTATCTGTGGCTACTGTGGAACCTCTACCGCCTGGTCACCCAGTTTCCATGGCATTCCTAGGCAGCAGAAGGAAGATTTGGGGGTATGTAGGTGTTTCCCTAAAGATCTCTAACACTGAGGTCTGAAGCACCCAAAGTTGACCAGGCCTTTGGAGGGAGGACTGTTCTCATTCTCCCAAACTGGCAGTGAGCCTCGGATTCAGTGGTGATTCCTGCAATGGACAAGGCCAGTACAAGACTTTGGTGGCAAGGTGAACACAATAACCTCAACCCTTTCGGTCATGGGCCTTGGCCATCGTCGTAACATTTCTTTTGGCTAAAGAGTCTGAGGGACTCCCTATTTCAGTGCTCTATAGCAAAGCCACTCTGTAACAATGGTGGTGAAGAATGATTTCTGCTGGCAGACAGAATGTGCTTTTTTTGAAGTGATCTGGGTAAGCCCCTGTGGGCTTCCTGAATGTATCACAGGCAGGAAACCCCAGGACAGGAGAATGGATTTCCTGCCCTTGGAATGAGGGTACAGAATTTTATTGATTTGATTATGAAAAGAGATATCATTTTATTTTGAGCCTCAAATGGGCAAAGTAGACATTTCAATTGTATCATATTTTTTAGTTTCTCCCACAGATAACGCTTATTCAATAAATGCTTGTGGGTTGAATGAATGAATAAAACTGCTGTCAAACAGAAGCTGGGGATAAAGGGCTCTGTTGGCCATTAGCTGTCTGTCTTGATTCACCCTCTAAGGTGGGGTTGGTGTTGAACAACCGGCAGGGTTTCCAAAGAGTGGATAAGCACTGGGCCATTTCTTCATTTGGAGGTTTTGATTTCATTCCTTCATTTCTGAGTAGATGACAACCAGTGTGAAATCTCTCCTTTTTCTTTCCATACTCCATTCTTTCTCTTTCTCCTGTCTGCAATCATATTTTTTCAAATTTAAAAACAGTCGTTGGGAGGAAATAGATAAGGTTGAAAGATACTAATCAATTTCCAGACTGAGCCTGGGAACATTCCTTTGCATATCCCACCTACAAACACACCTCAAGCTCTGAGATGTCGGGTGGGCAACAAACTCCAAGACACCCAAATCTCAGTCTAAGAAAGTGTCCAGGGTGCCGAGTCAATTCAAGTCCTTAGGAGCCATAAAAAGGAGTTTCAAGTGCAGACGTTTTCGTCGGGGTTATCTATTGCTGTGTAATAAACTGCTACGAAATTTAGTTGCTTGAAACAACAGCTATTTTGCTATATTTCACTATTTTGAGGGTCAGGAATTTGGCAGCTTTCAATCAGGTGAGTCTTCGGTCACACCTGGTGTTGGCTGGGATTGCTCAGTGCAATCGTCTGGTCTGGAGGGTCACACGTGGCTTTTCTCACCTTCCTGGCACCTTAATGGGAATGGCTCTGGCCGGAAGGCTGGCTTATTTGGCACCTCTTTCTCTCCATGTCGTTTCAGGGCCTTGCCATGTGGTCTGTCTAGCAGGGCAGCCGGCCTTCTCATGTGGCTACTCAGGGCTCTAAAAGAGCCAGGTAGAAGCTGCCTGTCCTCTCAAAGGCTAGTGTCAAAACTACCATAGCTTCCCTCCCACTGTGCTCTATGGGACCAGCCCAGAATCAACGGAAGGGAAATGAAGCCCATCTCTCCTTTAGGAGGAGTGTCAGGGGATTTGCAGCCTTCTTTAACCCTCTACAGAGGCTTATGGGTATATGCAACTGGAATTGCCCCCTGCCAGGAATCAGGAGAGTGAGGGTCTATTGTTCTAAGTGCCAAGAGATACCTGGCATGGAAACATCTGGGTCCACTGAATCAAAACTTTGACCTCCCTGATAGAATGGAGCCGAGGTTTGCGTGCCATTACATTCTACACTAACATCTGCAGAAACTTCCAGTCCTGATAGCTGAAGTTAAAAAGAATTTTAAGAGTACAATCCCTAGTATCAGGCTGCTGGATGATTTCCCTTTTGATCTCTGCACTGTGTTTCCTCTTGTTGACAGTGAGAGACAGAACGTTGGATCCTTAGCCTTCTGTGCGACCTTGACTCCATTTCATTTTATACTGCTAAAGTCAACCCGACTTTTTGAAAAAACTGACATAAGTATTCCCAATTATAGAGTGACTGACACGCTATACATTATCTCCAATTTTCTCAGTAACTGTGTAAGTTCCATATGCCAGCCCTATTTGCAGGTGAGGGATCAGCAGCTCAGAAAAGTTAAGGAACCAGCTCAAGTTTGCATAGAAAGTGACACATTTGCGATTCTGAACCAAACCTCTTTCCACTCCCAATCTGTGACCTTTGGAAAATCAGAGACCCTAAGAAAACATCCTTAGTGTACTGCCTGAGAAAGCACAGGAGATGGTGCCAGAGCGAGCAGCCAGTGAGAAGACCCGCAGCTCCGCGCTGTGCTCCCTGATGGCCACCCCCACCGGGGCTGCTGGCAGCCACAGACTTGTTCTAACTCCGGCTGCGCCCCATCTGAGAAATCTTGTTATGCACAAAAGCATAAAAGTGCAGAGTGATTTGTCTTTTTCCAGAAACTTTCTTCTTTTTATGAAAGTCTCTCTGCAAAATTTCTTAGAACAGACAGCTTTACTAGGGTACTTAGGAATGATTAGAGATGCAAAGAACTGAAAAAGAATCGCCTGTTTATTATTCCCCCACACATAATCTGCGTCCTCAGAAAATTGTGTGAAGGAAACTGAGCAGAGAGTTGGCAAGGCTGGGAGGTCACCAGACCCACTGCGATCAGACCCTGGTGAGGGAGACGGTGAAGCGAGGTTAGGTAGAGTGTTCCAGACTGTTGGGCAGTCTAGGGAAAGTTTGGCAAGGCTACTGGGGGTCCTTGAGCCAAAACTGGCCATCAAACGAAACCATGTCTTCCAGAAATGAGCCTGCCTCAGAATCTCTGTCTCACTCAGGCATTGGCCCGGAGCGACCTGTGGGAAGTGTGGCCTCAGCGCTGGGATGGTGGTGGATTTCAGAGCATGGTACTTGGCCCCTTGGACAATTGAACTCCCCATAGTTGGAGAGTTATGCTGTGTAGTCTCATGGCTGCCACACCAGCATGGTACTGGGCATACATAAGATGCCTAATAAACGTTTGTGGGTATGTGATCTTCAAAGCAGTCTTCTGCTACTCTGCACTTCCAGCTTCTATGACTTTGCTCAAAGTTTTCTCTGCTTTGCTTGCTCTGCTGTCTGGTGCCTGTGTTCAGAAGCCAGCTCACATCTCCCCCTAAGCAGCTTTCTCCAATCTCCACAGTCAGAATTAATCTTACAAATCTTCTTCTAGGCACCTACAGCATCATCTCTACTTTCATCGGGGAATCTAATACAGAGTCAGCAATAAACACCAGAATTATTCATTTGTGTCTGTGAGGTCCTAGGACTTAGGGTAGTGGCTTATTCACTTTATGTGCCCCCTGTAGCATCCTAGCATAGGGCTCTGCACATAGTATGTGCTTAATAATTGGTTATTGAGTTTGTTGAGATTCTTAGGTACCCAAATATATCTTTAGGAAAAAGATTGTACAGTTCTGCTCAGAATATCTTACAAGAACTTCAAACTCAGCATGTCCCAAACTGAACCCCTCATCTTCTCCCTAAACTACTTCATGTCTGCTATGTCAGTGCCCAACACCCATGCTCCAATCCCTAAACCAAAGAACCTCAGTGTCCTCCTGGACTGTTGCTTGGGTCACACCAAATCTTGCTGGTGCTACCTTGGAAGGAGCTCTCTGATCTCTCCATCCCCAAAGCCATCGTCCTCTTTCATCTGGACTGTTGCACTGACCTCCTCATGGCCTGTTCTGTGACATGTCCTCCTCCCCCTCCAAGTCTCTGCATTGTCCCCAGAGTCAGAGCTAGGACTAGGGTGCAGTGAGTGAGGTGCCAAAGGCAAAAAAATGTAGGGAGGTGCTACTTTCAGGATTGTGCAAGTGTTGAAAGCGAAGCCTTCCTTATATTTAACTTTTCACAGCACCTAACACAATGGCTCAGGCACAAAGTCTTTAAACACATTTGTTGAGTGATTAAATGAACAAAGGAGTGAATATGGGCCAGAGTTTGTCATTACCATTTAGCCACTTCCAGGGAGCTTGTATGTGTTTTGGTGTTACTTGGGGCAGCTCAAATGTCAGAGTGCATACATCATAATCATCTGGGATATTAGTAAATATGTAGACTTCTGGCCACACTCCCAGAGATGCTGATTCAGTGGGTCTGAGTGGGGCCTAGAAATATGCATTTTTAACAAGTATCTTGGGTAATTCTGAGCAGGTGGTCTACAGGCTACATTATGGGACGCATTGCAGGAGGCATCTGGTGTTCAGCAGGTGGTGTTCACTCTATGGGTGGATTCTCAGGCCAGCTGCTCCAAAATTCAATCCTTACAGTCAAAGATAACGTGGAGTCCTATCAGGAGGTTGTGGTAAAAGCAGCAGGTCTGAAGTGACATCCGATGGGCCTTCAGAATCCAGGAAGGCCATTGCTGGGAGAGCCACTGCATTCTGCAATGGCAGGAAGAATGACAAGCCACGCAAGCTTCCTCTTGGTTGCAGAGTCTCTTGCTTCTGGCCTGTGGCTGCTGCCAGGCTTCCCCGCTCTGACATGGCCCTGTTTGGAAGCCTCGATTCTGATGCTCCCTGGGCCTGGGTGACTCCCTGGTTACTCCTATTGTCTCGGCCCAGGTTCTGTGGTTCCCATAGGGCCACTGCCTTCATTGCCATCACTCTTTATTCAGCCACACCTCCGCAGGGGAAAATCAGGGCAAGTGTGGTGGAAGGAGGTGGGTGGATGAGCCTACAATCCTGTCCTGGTCTGAACTCTGCCACTAACCACCCACCAGACTTACCAAAGGCCACTTAAACAAAGTAAGCAGGCACTTATTGAGCACCTACACATTAGTCTGGGTTCTCCAGAGAAACAAAACCAAAGAGAAAGGAATTTACCATAAAAATTTGGCTCACAAGTTTACGGAGGCTGAGAAGTTCATGATCTGTAGGCAGCAAGCCAGAGACCAGGAGAGCTGATGGTATAGCCGCAGTCTGTTTCTGTAGGCCTGGGAGCTGGGAAAGCTGACAGTGTAAGTTCTAGTCTGAGTCCAAAGTAAGAGAAGGCTTATGTCCCAAGCTTGAAGACAGTCAGGCAGAAAAAGAGAATTCTTTTTTACTCAGCCCTTTTTTTGTATTCAGGACTTCAGTGGATTGGATGAGACCCACCCATGTTCGAGAGGGCAATCTGCTTTACTCAGTCTACCAATTCAAATGTTAATGCCATGCAGAAACACCCTCCTGGACACACCCAGAATATATTTAACCAAATAGCTGAGCACCCAGTCAAGCTGACATGTAAAATTAACTATCACAATCTGATATGTTCAAAGCAGAGTCTGAAGAACCTCTAGGGACCCCAAATTCTTCAGGTGTCAAGCGTCTTGTAGTTCCGATTGCTTCAACTGAATGCAAAGCTAACCAAATAAAATTCACTTCATTTTAAGGGGAAGGTTCTATCTATCATCTTCATTTAATGGATAAGAACACTAAAGCCCAGCAGAGTTAAGAATCTTGCCTCAGGTCACATATCTAGGAAGTGGGACGCATATAGCTGGTAAGTGGCATGTTAATATATTAGACATATATATCTTAAATCATAACCCAACATCACAATTTACAGGAAGACAATGGAAACATTTCCACTAAACTCAGAAATAAGATAAGTACCTCCACTATTACTGTTATTATCTAATTTTTTTTGGAAAAGCTAGCTAATGAAATTAGATAAGAAAACCAATTAAAGGTATAAATATTGTAAGAGAGGGGGCAAAATTATAGTTACTGAAGATGATATGACAATACACTTAAAACTTCAAGAGAAACAACTGCAAAGCCATTGGAAACAATATGAGAATTGAAGGAGGTATCCAGTTACATATTTAATATTAAAAAATCCATGACTTTCCTGTATACAAACAATAATCAGGTAGAAAATCTACTGGAAGAAAATATCTTATGCAAATTAGTAATGGAAAAATAAAATGTTAAGAATAAGTTAACAAAACTGTATATAACCTGTACTATATGAAGAAAAAAAGTATAATATTGAGAGGAGTAAACAGAGATTTGAATTCATAGAGAGACAGTTCCATTTTGAGTAGAAAAAAATAAATTGCCAATTCTCTCTTCATTATAAATTGAATATTATTTCACCAAAATATTATCAGAATTTTTGTAAGAACTTGACAAAATTTAAACTTAATCTAGAAGAACAAACTTGTGAGAATAGTCAGGAAAACTATGAAAAGTAAGGGAGGGAAACAAGGCATACCAGATATTAGGCTGTGTTACAAAGTTATAGCAGTTATAACACTGTGATTCCAGCTCAGCAGAACACTGACAAGACAATGAATAGAATAGGGTGGCCCAGAAATGGACCCCCAAACATATGGCAATTTACACCTAATTTACGACGTAGGTATCATTTCCAATCTATGGGGAAAATACATCAAAAAATGGTCTGTGATAACTGATAGCCCTTTGGAAAAATAAGAATACTGGATCATTGCCTTACTCCTTGTACTAAAATACATGTCAAAGGGATCAAAAAATTAAATGTACCAGTGAAGCCATAATTGTATTAGAAGAAAATACAGGCATGTATTTTTATAATCTTGAGGTGGATAAGGCCTTTTTAAGTATGAAAATTCCTAGGTTCTAAAAAGAGACATGTAACTACATAAAATAATAAGCTTTTGTGTAGCAAAAACAGAAGTAAAGGATAAATTGTGGGGAGGGAGTACATATATATAATAAACAAAGAGTTCACTGATTCCTCTAGTAAACAAAAAGCACTTGTAAATCAATAAGAAAAAGGTGGACAGTGCAATAGAAAAATGGACAAAGAACATTAGGGGCCAATCACAGAAGAAATCAGTCAAGCAAGTGAAAATTTGCTCTACTTCACTAATAATTAAAGAAATGCAAAATAAAATAACTAGTTATACAGTTTTACCTATAAGATTGAAAAATAATAAAAAATTGATAACATCCAGTGTGGGTGAGAAGGTGAGAAACTTGTACTCTCATAAATTGTTGATGAGAATGGAAATCGGCATAATATTTTTGGAAGAAAATTTGGTAGCATCTACTGAAATGTTTAAAGCCCTCACCCTTTGAAGGAATTTATGGGTTAAATTGTGTCCCATCCCTCCTCTCCTCCACCTGCCTCCCCCAACAAAAAAGATATATTGAAGTTCTAACTCCTAGCTTTCAGATTGTGACTTTATTTGGAAATAAAGTCATTTGTGGATATAATTAGTTAAGATGAGATCATACTGGAGTGAGGTTGGCCCCTAATCCAAAGTGATTGGTGTCCTTATAAGAAGATGGCCATATGAAGACAGAGACACACAGGGAGAACATAACATGATGTTGAAGGCAAGAATTGGAGCTATGCAACTGCAAGCCAAGGGATGTCAAAGATTTCCAGCAAACCACTAGAAGATAGGGAGAAGCAAGCAAGGATTTATCCTCAGGTTTCAGAGGCAGCACAGTCCTGCTGACACTTTGATTTTGGACTTCTAGCCTTTGGAACTGTGACAGAATACATTTCCAGTGTTTTAAGTCACCCAGTTTATGGTACTTTGTAACAGCAACTCAAGGAAACTAATACAAAGGTCAAATTCCACATCTAAGAATTTATTTTACCCAAATACTCACTTGATTATATGTATTTAAAGATGTTCATTTCATTGTTGATTTTAGTATTGAAAAACTGGGATACTATCCAAATATCCATCAGTGGAGAATTATTTAAATAATTACGGTACTTCTTTAGTGGAATACTAAGGCTTGATTAAAAGCAGTGAAGTAACTAAAAATGGACTAATTCATGAGACAGTTAAGATAAATTGGTAGGTTGAAAAATCAAGTTGTAAGGCACAGGTACATCCTAAATTTATATTTTAAAAAGTCATAATAGGCTGGGAATGGTGGCTCATGCCTATAATCCTAGCACTCTGGGAGGCTGAGGTGGGAAGATTGCTTAAGGTCAGGAGTCGAGATCAGCCTAAGCAAGAGCAAGACCCTGTCTCTACTAAAAATAGAAAAACTTAGATGGGCAGCTAAAAATAGAAAAAAATTAGCCAGGCATGGTGGTGCACGCCTGTGGTCCTAGCTACTTGGGAGGCTGAGGCAGGAGAATCACTTGAGTCCAGAATTTGAGGTTGCTGTGAGCTAGGCTGATGCCATAGCACTCTAGTTCAGGCAACAGAGTGAGACCCTGTCTCAAAAAAAAAAAAAAAGTCATAATAACATGCTAGTATGTAAATAGGAAAAACATGGATGTACTTTTCACAAGTAGTTATTTGGAGTCATGAAAGGGAGAGAAGATGAAGGATTTTCCTTTTCCAAATTATATATAATATATATAACATTTGAATATTAAAAATTGGCATCTATTACTTTTGTCATAAGAAATATAAAGTCATTTTTATTATAAATTCTATAAAGGGAGATTCATATCTCACCTTACCTTCTGTCTTAGTCCATTTTGTGCTGCTGTAACAGATACCATAGAGAGTAGGTAGTTTATAAACAACAGAGGTTTATTTGGCTCATGGTTCTGGTGGCTGGGAAATTCAAGAATGAGGGGCCATATCTGGTGAGGGCCTTCTTGCTGTGTTATAGAATGGCAGAAGGCATCACATAGTGAGCGAGTGTGCATGAGAAAGCAAGAGAGCAAGAGAGTGAAATCACACCCTTAAGCCGTTTTATAACTGGTCTTAATCCGTTTATGATGGCGGAGCCCTTGTGACCTAAACACCTCCCATTAGGTCCTGCCTCCCAACGCTGTTGCACTGGGGATTAAGCTTCCAACACAAGCTTTTTGGGAGATACGTTCAAACCATAGCACCCTCCTTCTGAGTTTTTGAATCAGCTTCCTTGGAACAGCTGCAATAATCTCTTATTTTTCAGAATTCATCTTTCTGACATTCTCCCTATACATGAAGTTGGAAAGAATAAGGAAATTCAATAGGACACAAAAAAGTACCATTTGCTGTCCCTTAGGTACTCCCTCAGAGCCTGTTTACTTTTACTTTACACTCAATATGGACTGCTGTTATTCTAATTTCCATGAATGTAGCAGCTTAGAAGACGGAAATGAATTTGCTGGTGGTAGGTACATTGACAACAAAGGGACGTTTTCAGAAAAATTATAAAAACCATTGCAGGGACTTACATGTATATAAATCTAGGTCACTTAATATATAAACCATGTTACGTGTCTCAGTAACTCCTGAGGTCATTTTTTATGACAAGTTAATGTAATAAACTATCATTTTTATAACTCAGTAAAGAAAATTTTAAATTATGTCCATTTTTAAGAGCCCAGGGAAGAGTATGATACATTTGATTTAGATTTCTATTTGAAATGGTTAAAATTAAAAGTTTGGGGCTTAAAAAATAAAGAAATGCTCAGTTATCCAGGAAATTTCCACTGCCAAGAAAGACTCATTATCTAAGGGTTCTGGATAATCAAGATTTTTCTCTCTCTCCTTTTCTTCCTAGAGCATTTAATCAAGGCCACCCACAGTCTAGAGGTTTTAGAAGTCCCCAGTTGAGTCATTTACTAACCAGCAGAGTAAACAGGGAGATGAGTCTGTGAGAATAGGGTGCTATGAGTGGCTCTTCTTGCAGCCCCTCCCCTGAGATAGGATGAACAGTGAGGGGGCACCAGGGGAGGGGGCTCCACACTGGGCATTCTTCAGCCCTCTCCAAGACTCCCTTCCCCTAGCAAAGCCCAGAAATGGTTGGTTAGGCTGTAAAATAAATAATGCTTATTAAGCCTAATTACCATGTAGCACAAAAACAATTATGCAAATCATTAAGAGTCAGATCAACTTTGCTGTGTTTCTTAACTTCAGAAATAGCTCTGCAATTCAAGTATGCTCAGCTTTCAGAATTCATTGTTTTCTAGCAAGCTAGGCTGCTTTAACCACCTCCCATTAGGGAGGAGAGGGAGGGAGGAAAGGCAGAGGGAGGGAGGGAGACATACCACTCTACACACACACACACATACACAGAGAGAGAGAGAGAGAGAGAGAGAGAGAGAAAGAGAGAGAGAGAATTGTCCATAAGAACATATTTAAAAAATCAGAATAGATTTGCACAAAGTAGGGCCATGGAAGCATGGTTGCAATTATTGTACTTAGGTAACAATGTATGTGCTACATTCCCCATTCCTCCTTGTTCTACAACTAGAGCTAAGATTTTTCAGGCTAAAATTTAGTATGCAGTTCACTTTTTGCTTCTCTTGCTCTCGCTCTCACTCTCCTCTTTTTGAAAAGCTGGTAACCAACATTAAAGACTTTGTGGTTGGTATCCTTATAACTAAAATATAGCTTCACTTCTGCTCATGGAAATATGTAGTCAATTAGCCATAATGTGGTCCAGACTTCCTTTGATATTCTAAAATAAAAACATTCCAAGTTATTTACTTGAGAAGAGTTGTTTCTAAAGCACACCCAGTAGCTGCTGTTTTTAATAATGCTGCTTTTAATGGGTGTGGGGCATTCTGAGTGAAGCGGGTGGGGAATGTGTGGCTCAAGGTTCTGAACTATTATCACTGGATTTTTGGAGTAATAACTAGGAGGGCTTAGGTATTTAGATACAACTATTGCTGAGGTTCATTCACAGATATTTAACAATTTTTGTTCTCCTTTCTCTTTTCAGGCAAAGTGAAGGAGGAATAAGGAGTAACCAGGGAAAAGAAGCAGATGGGGAGATCCCTTACAAGGATGCCTTACCCTGGAAATCTTACCTATAGGGGGAAGATAGGAGCTGCCCTTATATAGCATTGTCTGAGGAGTAGTTCCCAAATGCTTGTTCTTGGACATGGCAGGAATGGATGCCCAAGAATCTCCTGGGAAATATTAATTACAAAAACCAAGAAAAACAGAATCCTTGCCCACCCCCCAGCCCCAATTTGAAGTGGGTAAGGTGAGTGCAGTAGGGGTATAGGGTATGGGTGGTAACCACTGATCTGGAAAACAAGGCTTCTCATTTGTAGTTAAGTCGTTTGGGCTTTCTGATAATTCCCTATGTGTGTGACCTCAAGCAAAACAATTGACTTCTCTGAGTCTCATGTTGATCATTTTTAAAGTGATCATGATGTCAGTAAGTTCACCTGAAAGGGTTGTCTTGAGAATCAAATGAGATTAGGTATGCAAAAGCACTTATTAATTTGTCAAGTGCTCTCCAATTTTGGCTAAGCTTAGATATTTAAATCCTAGTAATATTTGTGCTAGTGGTGTGGGAGATAAAAAAGAACCGCAATCTAGTTTGGGAGATGTTTTCAATCTAACTGGAGAGACAAGGTATAAATGAAATTAAAACTACATGTAACAGCATATTAAGCCATTAGAAACATGTTTAGTGTGTACCATGGGCTCTATGCTGGGATGGATTATGTAGGTAATTGAGAAGTATAGCGTATCACAAGGATATTACTAGAAAGGGCTCCCAGTTTGGATGGAGAGAAGAGATTACTTGATAACAACAACTAATACAATGACAATATGATCAAAGTAACTGCTAAAGTTTACAGTACCCCTCTAAAAGATTAATGAGGAAAGCTGTGAAGAAAGACCAATAAGAATTGCTGTAGTTCAGGAAAAGAGAGAACTTTAGCTAGGCCTAGGAGTTAAAACAGCAACGGGAAAAGAGAGAGGCTCATTGGTCAGGGGAACAGCAAAATCCAAGCATAGAGGCAGGAATAAACATGGTATATGGAGTACCAGTCAGGAGATCAGATTGGCTAGAACAGTAGAACAGATTACAGAGGGCCTTAAAAGCTCAGCTGAAAAGTTTGTACTTGATGCACCTATGCATATTTTGCATACATGTGGCCAGAGTTCCAGAGAGGGGACTATTTATACACCTACCACTGAAACTCTAGGACTGTGCTGTCCCATATGACAGCAACTAGGCACTGTGGCTACAGAGCACTTGAAATGTAGGTAGTTTGAATTGAGAAGTGCTCTAAGTATAAAATGCATAACAAATGGCAAAGATTTAGTGCAAATAAAACTCATTAAAATTTTTATATTGATCATTTGTTGAAATGATAGTATTTTTAATGTATTGGGTTAAATTTAAAATATTAAAATTAATTTTATCTATTCCTTTTCCTTTTTTTAATGTGGCTACTAAAAGTTTAAAATTACATATGGGATTTATATTACATTTCTTTTGGAGAGCACTGTTCTAGAATGTCAGAATGGTTAAAGAACCTTATTTGTACAAAGAACCTGGGAGAAACAGGTAAGCATTGAAGTAGATGGTTGGGAAGATGCCCAGAAGGGCATAATTAGCAGTATTGCATTCCCCTTATCCCTCCCTCCCACACACGGAGAAGATCAGATATATGCATTAAAGTCAAGGCAATAGAACCTGGTCCTGGGACAGTGAATAAAAATTGATATTAAGGTATATTTTTGTATGCAATACTGGAGGGTATCCTTCAAAGAGAAGAGCCATTAAGAACTCCAGTAAGCAAGTAACATACATGAATTGTAACAGAACTCATGTTTAAAGACCAGAACGGTAAAAGTCATAAGCCTTTGAGAAGCCTTCTCCCATATCAGGAAAATACACTGGTGGCTATACAGACAATAAGCTCTGCCACTGGACAGGGCCAGAAGAGCAGAATAGCCCTGATTAGATGAAAGGGATGGGCAGAAGTGGCTCCAGCTACCAGGCAGCTGGGTGGAGACCAGCAGCTCTGATAAAAGAAGAGCAATATTCTCTAAGGCAAACAATAAGCCCATAAGAGACTCAGCCAGCAGGTTTCCAGCAGTTCTTTTCTTTAGGCCTAGAGTCAAAAGTGGTTTCTATTGTTACTCACATATTTTGATGTATATGTATTTATATTTTCTATATTTTTTCCTGATATTGGGGGAAATTTTTCTTATATGTAGTATGTCTATGCTCTGAAGAGAATGAATTATGTTAATGAAGAGGTTTTTGTTTTTCTGAAAATTCTAACGGATATGTTTATGCAAATTTGGGGTAGAATCTATAGCCTACTCCCTTCCCACTTTCTTCCCACCTTCTTGCCAATCACCTCCCACCCTCATTCAGGCTCTGGATGTCAGTTAGCATCAAGGTTTCAGAGAAAGAGAAAAACTATTATGTTTAATCAAATGAGAAAATTTTGGAGGGCATGGTGGGCAGAGACGAGGAAGGGCAGAGGGGAAGAAGGGGAAAGGAGTGAAGGCTCCTCATTCTGTGGTGTGATCCTCTTTGTGTAACTCCACCAAAGCTAAAGTTGGTTCTATTAAACTCATCAAAATTTGGCATGAGTAGATTTCTTGGAAAAACCAGCAAAGAGACTGTTGCCTCCAGGATAATCTGGGGAAAAATATATGACGTATTCAAAGGCCTGGCCAGACCTCAAAATGAAGTCCTCTGTATCATCTCATATTAGGGAGTAAGACTGAGAAAATATTTTTTTAAAAAAATTAAAAATATAGAATTGGAATTTAGAGATACAAAAATTGTGCCCAGGGATAGCATGTGAGGGAACTGGCCCTACTGGCCATGTCCCCTTGCTCTGGCCAGCAGGGCTCAAAGGGAGGCCCCGGCTCTGCAGGCTGTGCTGTTTCAAGGAATGCCTGTCTCCCTGAGAAGGAGGGCTGGACTTTTACAAAGCTCTATCTCATTCTTTTTAAAAAATTTCTTTTTGTTTCAGTAGAGCCTTCATTGACTCAAAGGCCGTAACGTGGAGAGACTGGGAAGTGAAAGATGCTGGGTCTCCAGACTTAAGTATTCAAGTTGCTTCAGATCCAGGAGTTGGGGGAAGAGGAGGCGGCTGGAATGATCAGAGGAGGGAGTCAGGGAAAATGGGAAGGGTGGGATCATGACACTTGCTTTCCTGTTCTCCTACTCATCTGTTAGTATTGGAACGAGTAGGCTTCTGGAATTCAGCTGAGCATAGAGATTTTTTTTCCTGTTTCTTTTTGGGCTTCATATGTTAACTGAGGATTCCCACATAGAACTCTTCAGACCTTGAGCCAGTTCTGCAGCTGGCAGTGTGTGTTTCTGCCTGGTGTTGGGGAGGGAGTGGGTAGGAAGAGGGACCTCAGGAAAGGGGAGGGCTCCCCAGCAGTGGACTTGAGGTGTTCTGAATGAAGCTCTCTCTGTCTGAGTTGACCAGCAAGGCTGTGTTTACTCCAGCAAGAATCACCTTGGCAACCAGCATAGTCAATAGAGTCTTAATTTTTAGATGTGTGTTGGGGCACACTCAGAGATAAGTATATAAATATGAATTTTGTATATGCATCTGTGTATATATAGATAATGCTGTGTATATATATTTTTTCATGTGCTTGGCCCTATTAATTCTCGCACTAACAAAGAAACCATCAGTCTGACATAGTGAGATTTTCTCAGGTTATTTTTTGATTGCTTGTATTGTAACCATGCTGACAATTCTTTGATGACATATTGGGTAACACTGAAAATATGGTGAATTCTATATTTCACAATATGGTACTGTAGTCAATGTGGTGTGGGGGTCTTCTGGCCAGCTGCATTTTCACAGAGCATCAGGGCCTTCTTGGGGTCCTCATGGACCTGGGGCCTGGTCCTCAGCTCATCAGGTCAACCAGAAACAGTTCTCTTCAGAGTGCAGGTGGCAGGGTTCCCAGTCACCAGACTTATTGGTTATTTTTTTAAATAGCGATTGCTAATAGTACAACACAAGTTCTTCCCAGAAAGAAGGAAAGTGAGAAATAACATTCATTCCAGAAAATTCTTTGATAAGGAGAAAGTCAGGATAAAAGGATATAAGTTATCCCTAGAATTACTGATGTTGTGCTAACCATGTCTCTGTTAAAAGACACCAGCCAGATGACCAGGAACATTCATACTGGGATATTTTTGCCCCTGGTTAATACAGGGGCACAAAGGCAAATGCTTGGAGCTTTTGCCCCTGAGATTACAAGCCCTTCCCACCACAGACCTAAGCAAAATCAATCTGTCCCTGAGGGAACAGTAGAAACAAAAAACATCTTCCCCTGGTGAAGGGCAGGAAAGCTGGTCAGGCCCAGCATCCCACGATGATACAAACCACATATCTGCTCTCAATGGAGGTAAAGCAGGAAACTCTCTGTTGCCCAAGAATCCACACAATTATGAGGGACAAATTGGCTTCCATAGGTGCGAGAGGGACAGGAATGCCAAGAAAGTCCCACCCTCAAGGACCAGGCACACAGAGCCTGCCTAAGACTGAGGCTGGACTATGATAACCAAAAAGCCCTCCTTTCCCCCATCAAGAGCCTTACACTGAGTGAGTAACAAGCTGTAGCAGCCTATCACAGGGATAAAAGCAAGAGCATGGAGAGAGGCCCCTCTCCACAGCACAAGAATAAAAAGTCTGAATAGAGATGAAAGTAAAGCAGGAGCACTGAGAACAACCCTTCAGTGATTCAGGCCCCACGCTAAAGGCAAGATAACAGCAGCTGACTGGTGGAACAATTTCAATTCTATGGTACACTGAAGGTAACTATGGCAACAAAAAACCCAAATTCAGATCAATTACTGAATAGATTGATTGAACATCCCACATGAGTAGCTCGACAGAGGAAAGGTGTGTCGATTTCCAGGAGTAAATACTATTTACATCAGTCTCTGCTATTCTTTTATCACACTGTCCAACATTCAATAAAAAATTTGAGAAATACACACACACACACACACACACACACACCCCAGAAAACATACAGGTCGTTATCAAAATACAAAGCAATCAACAGAACCAGACCCAGAGATGACCCAAATATTGTAATCATCAGGCTTTTGACTTTAAAATAACTATGAGTGCAGTGTTAAGGGATCAAGTGGAATGGATAGACAAGAGGCATGAATGGATAGAGAATGTGAGCAGAGAGATGGAGACTATAAAAGAAGTCAAATGAGAGTCCTGGAATGAAAAAAAAAATCACACTATCATAAATGAAGAACTCCTTCAACAGCCTTATCAGCAAACTGGACACAGCAGAGGAAAGAGTCACTTAACTTAAAGACAGGACAATAGAAATTATCTAAACTGAAATATAAAGGAAAAAAAGAGTGAGAGAAATAAACAGGATATAGCCTCTGAGAGCTGCAGGACAACATCAAACAGTCTAATATACATATAAATACAGAAGAAGTAGAAAGACAACAGAAATTTGAAGAGATTGTGGCTAAGAATTTCCAAATTTGATTTTAAAAAAGTAAATCAGAAATACAAGATGCTCAGAGAAATCCAAACAAAGGAAGGAAAAGAAATTCACTACATCACAGAGAAATTGATGAAAACTAAAAATAAAGGGAAAATCTTGAATGTAATCAGAGGAAAAAAAGGAAATATTACATACAAAGGAACAAAGATAAGAATGACAATAGACTTGTCAAGAGAAACAATGCAAGAAAGAAAACAGTGCAACAATACCTTTAAAATATTGAAAGAGAAAAAGTTATCAATCCTGAATATCATACCTAGTTAAAATATATCTCAAGTATTAAGGTAAAATAACATCTATTTCAGACACTCAATGTCTGAGAGAATTCATTTAGCAATACAAGACATATTAAAGCAAGTTCTTCAGGCAGGGATATGATACTAGAGGGAAATTTGTATCTATACAAAGAAATAAAGAATTCTAGAAATGGTAAATAAAGATGAATAGATTACATTCTGTATCTGATTTTTTTGTTTTGGCATTACTACTTTGAACTCATCAAAATTAATCAGATTATGTAGCACTACTTACACTTTAACTTCTTGGATATTTGGAGGAATCCATAGATATTTGGTGATGTTTACAAAGCATTCAACTTTTATTAGCAGCATGTTTATAAAAATATCTCTCAAGATGGGTTACTTTGTCAAGTGACTAATCATATCCATTCAAATTAATTTTTATTATCTGAAATTTCATAAGGTGAATTCATTTCAAATTGTAGCAAAAAATGTACCTGTGTACACATGTAAGGACAGAAACATCTATCTATGCACCATGTTAGCCCAAAGACATATGACATATTTAAAAGATACACATATGTATTGATTCTTGACTCATTCATTATTTAGGGTAAGCATTTACCTTTTTACTAGGTACTATGCTAGGGGCTGGGGATAATAATCTAAATAAGTCGTGGTCAGTACCTGACTTAAGGAAGCTCATGGTCTAGTGGGAATCAAGTGCAAAATAAATAATTAAACACATTTAGAACTAAATGGCCCATGCCATATAGGTATATATGGAAGACACTGCATAGAGAAGGGCAGAACAATGCTGTCTAGGGGAGTCAAGTAAGACCAGTAACGGTAGGATGTACTGCCATCACAGGAAGGGACATCTTTTCCATCACAACAATAAAAGTCATGTAGTCATTTTCAAGAAGATGGATTGAAGAGGAGCAGGGCTAGAGGCAGGATATTGTATAGTGGTCCCAATAAGAGATAATAAGGGCCACAATTAAAGTCATATTGGTGGGTATGTATCCTGATGACATTTAGACTATTACAATCAATTAGACCTGCTGAGCCATCTGATGTGGAAGGGTGAGAGAGAAGAGGAATTTGGAGTGAAATACACATTTCTGGCAAGTGAGAAGATGGGTAATTATGCTACTAGCTGAGATGGAACTGTATAAGGACACAAGGACAAAGAGAAGAGGCATTAGCACCCAAGAAATGCCAACAAATTTTTGCAAGTTAGAGAAGAGAAAACTGACTGCAGAGTATGAGAGGTTCCACAGAATGGAACACTGATGAGAAGTGGATAAACACTTGGAAATCCACAGGGACCAAGGAGGGCAGGGGTGAGGCATGACAATAAAACAGGCGGACAATTAAAAGAGTGGTTGGATCCTCATTTCACTTCCTCTTCCCACTTTCAAAATTCTGAATAGATGGAATAATGGCATCTCAATGAGAGATTAGAAGATTCTTTCCCAAAGAAACTGGCTGTACAGACAAGTGCTCCAAATATTGATATCTGGAAGCCCCTTAATGCAATAGCTGGCTTCCCACCTGATCCGTGTACAATGAAGCCCGCAAGTCATTAAGTTTTCTGCACACGTAACACCTTCTAGTTTCACTATTTTTTGTTCTTACATATGTACAAATAGCTAAAGATGATCAGACATTTGAAGAAAGCTTCTAAAATGAAAAAGAAAGAGAGAGAGAGAACAAACAGAATAAAAAGTCTTGAAATTAAATGAAAATATTCAGGAAACAGAAGGAAAAAATTTCTTCATTTGAATTAATATGCTTAGAGAGATAAGAAAATCTCATGCTTTAAAAAAGGTTGTAACAGGATGCTATGAAATAGCAATTAACAGAGAACAAGTAAAAGCTTTAGGAAGCTGAGAAAGTTTGTTATGTAAGGTCATTGATATCTCCCCAAAAGTAGAATAAGCTATGAAAAATATTATAAAATATGGAAGACACTTGGAGAATGCCATGGTTTGAATATGTTGCCTCCAAAATTCAGGTTTTGCCAATGTGATAGTTTTAAGAGGTGGGACCTTTAAGAGGTGATTAGGCCGTGAGGGCTCCTCTCCTTGTGAATGGAATTAAAGTCCTCATAAAAGAAGCTTCATGTAGCTTTTCACTCACTTGCCCTTCTGCCTTCTGCCAAGTGAGGACACAGCAACAAGGTGCCATTTCGGAAGCAGAGGGCAGCCCTCACCAGACAACTGGTACTGATGGCAGCTTAATCTTGGACTTCCCAGCTTCCAGAATTGGGAGAAATAAATTTTTATTCTTTATAAATTACCTAGTCTGTGGTATTTTGTTATAGCAGCATAAGTGGATTGAGACAAAGGGTCAATCCAGAATATCCAATTCATGAATAATAAGAGCTCCAAAAAATGAAAAAGAAAAATAAACAGAGAAAACGAAAAGGAAGACATTATTCCAGAATCAAGCCATGTGTCCTCACATGGCCCACAGTTCTTAAGTGAAAGAAGATGCATTACAGTGAAATTTCAGAATGCCATGAATAAAGAAGAAATATAAAAGTTTTGAGATAAAATGAAATGACACAGAAGAAACAAGATAAAGAATTACAATACATTTCTTAATAGCAACACTGAATATCAAAAATAAATGGTGACTCAATGGCCCGATGCAGTGGTACACACTTTTAGTCCCAGCTAGTTGGAAGGCTGAGGTGGGAGGAACCCTCTAGTTCAGGAGTTTGAGACTACAGTACACTACGATCATGCTTATGAATAGTCACTGCACTCCAGCCTGGCCAACATAGTGAGACCCCATCTCAGAACAAAACAAAATATCAAAAAATCAATGAAGGGCCGGGCGCGGTGGCTCACGCCTGTAATCCTAGCTCTCTGGGAGGCCGAGGTGGGCGGATCATTCTGAGCTCAGGAGTTCGAGACCAGCCTGAGCAAGAGTGAGACCCCACCTCTACCAAAAAAAAAATAGAAAGAAAT
>CAUYSK010055088.1:0-46190 GCA_963575035.1 Avahi laniger | reverse complement strand
AGCGAGACCCCATCTCTACCAAAAAATAGAAAGAAATTAATTGGACAGCTAAAAATATATAGAAAAAATTAGCTGGGCATGGTGGTGCATGCCTGTAGTCCCAGCTACTTGGGAGGCTGAGACAGTAGGATTGCTTGAGCCTAGGAGTCTGAGGTTGCCGTGAGCTAAGTTGCTGCCACGGCACTTACTCTAGCCCGGGCAACAAAGCGAGACTCTGCCTAAAAAAAAAAAAAAAAAAAGAAAAGAAAATGTGATGACTATATAAAAATATGAGGTATTATTGAGGGAAGAGTAGTAGAGATGCGGAGAGATTTCCTCCTATCTAGAACTTTCTATCTTTCCCAAGCCATTTTATGGGGTTAGTAGATACATCTTAGTAACAATTTTTCAGGCTGATAGCTAAAAGCATAGCCATTGTCTATGGGCCAAGAGTTTTCTCACCGCTACACATCTGCTAAGGATACTCAAGCTCAGGATGCATTAGTTTGCTCTGTATGTGTGAAAGATTGGCCTGTTGAAGCAAGAAATTAATTCTCTCCTGGGCCAACTGAAGAAAGCTGCTAACAAGCTGAACATGAAAATTCAACGTTGAGTTCATGTTGAAAGTGTGAGTAATAGAGAATGTCTCTTAATGTCGCAGAGGAGTAAATGTTTTCTAGGACTACTGTGCAGTGTGACTATGAACATCACAATCTCCTTACCTGATTTCAGGTGTAGTAATCTCTGCTGCCAGACTGTCTGAAGACTCCTGACTTCCCAGAGGTATTAACCCTATAAATACATAAACATGAATACAAGGTTAATAGAAAGCACAATTACTTCTTTTAGTCAAGTTATACTATCCCCACTTTGAGTATTAATATTTTTTTTTTTTTTTTTTGAGACAGAGTCCCACTCTGTTGCCCGGGCTAGAGTGCCATGGCGTCAGCCTAGCTCACAGCAACTTCAGACTCCTGGGCTCAAGCAATCCTCCTGCCTCAGCCTCCCGAGTAGCTGGGACTACAGGCATGTGCGACCATGCCCGGCTAATTTTTTCTATAAATTTTTAGTTGTCCAGCCAATTTCTATTTTTAGTGGAGACAGGGTCTTGCTCTTGCTCAGGCTGGTCTCGAACTCCTGAGCTCAAACAATCCGCCCGCTTCGGCCTCCCTGAGTGCTAGGATTACAGGTGTGAACCACCACACCAGGTTTTGAGTATCAATTTTAACAGCTAAAATCTTTGCTTTTCTCAAGTAAAAGACCATGTCACAGTAAGTCTTATAATATTATTACCTGTATTATTTTACCATTTTTAATTATTTTTAAGTATAGCATTAAGAGTAGCATTAAGTACATTCACAATGTTGTGCGACCATCACCACTATCTATTTTCAAAACATTTTTATCATCCAAATCAGAAATACTGTAACCATTAAGTAACAATTCCCTTTTCGCCTCCCCCTGGCCCTCATTAACCATTATTCCACTTTCTGTCTGTTTCAATGATTTGCCCATTCTAGATACTTCATATATTTGTTATTTGTGTCTGGCTTACTTCACTTAACATGATGTTTTAAAGATTCATCCATATTGCAGCATTTATCATTCTTTTCTATGTCTAAATAATAATCCATCGCATGTACGTACTATATTTTGTTTATCCATTTATCTGTTGATGGACACTTGGGTTGTTTCCATCTGTTGCCTGCTGTAATATGGATGTTATGAACATTTGTGGACAAGCACCTGGCTGACTCTCTGTTTTCAATTCTTTTGGGTATAGACTTAGGAACAACATTGCTGGATCACATGGTACTTCTGTTTAACTTTTTTTTTTTTTTTTTTTTTTTTAAGACAGAGTCTCACTCTGGTGTCCTGGCTAGAGTGCCGTGGCATCAGCCTAGCTCAGAGCAACCTCAAACTCCTTGGCCCAAGCAATCCTACTGCCTCAGCTTCCCAAATAGCTGAGACTACAGGCATGCACCACCATGCCCAGCTAATTTTTTCTATATATATTTTTAGTTGTCCAGATAATTCCTTTCTATTTTTAGTAGAGACAGGGTCTCACTCTTGCTCAGACTGGTCTTGAACTCCTGACCTTGAGCGATCCACCCGCCTTGGCCTCCCAGAGTGCTAGGATTACAGGCTTGAGCCACCGCGCCCGGCCCTGTTTAACTTTTTGAAGAGCCATCAAACTCTTTTCCACAGTGGCTGCCCCACTTTACATTCCCACCAGCAATGCACAAGGGTTCCAATTTCTCCGCATTCTCACCAACACTTAATACTTCTTTTCTTTTTTTTTGTAATAGCTATCCTAATTGGTATGAAGTGGTATCTCATTGTACTTTTGATTTTCATTTTTTTTTTTTTTTCTGAGACAGAGTCTCACTCTGTCACCCAGGCTGGAGTGCAGTGGCATCAGCCTAGCTCACAGCAACCTCAAACCCCTGGGCTAAAGTGATCCTTCTGCCTCAGTCTCCTGAGTAGCTGGGACTACAGGCACGCACCAGCACACCCAGCTAATTTTTCTATTTTTAGCAGAGACGGGGTCACACTCTTGTTCAGGCTTGATTTTCATTTTTTAATGACTAATGATGTTGACGTGCTTATTGGCCACCTGCGTATCTTCTTTGGAGAATGTCTATTTAGGTACTTAGTCCAGGTGTGAATTGGGTGGTGGTGTGGGTTTGTTTCGTTTTCTGCTGTTGTTGTTGAGTTGTAGAAACTCTTTATGAATTCTGGATATTAATCTCTTATCAGAGTTATTATCTGCAAATATTTTCTCCCATTTTATGGATCATCTTCACTCTGATAGTGTCCTTTGATGCACAGAAGTTTTTAATTTTGATAAAGTTCAATTTATCTATTTTTCTTTGTTGTTGCCTATGCTTTTGGTATCAATTCCAGGAAATCACTGCCAAATCCAATGTCATAAAGATTTTATTCTACGTTTTCTTCTAAAAGTTTCACAGTTTTAGCTCTTATATTTAGGTCTTTGACCCATTGTGGGTTAATTTTTATATATGGTGTAAACTAAGGCCTCAACTTCATTCTTTTGAATGTGGACAAGCAAAATATGCAATCCCTTTCTTCTTTTTTTGGGGGGGTCTGATTGCTCTGGCTAGATCTTCCAGTACCTATGTTGAACAGAAGTGGTGATGGTGGGCCAGGTGAAGTGGCTCACATCTGCAAAACCAACTCTTTGGGCGGCCAAAGTGAGAGTATCACTTGAGGCCAGGAGTTTGAGGCGAGCCTCGGCAGCACAGTGAGACTCTGTCTCTACAAAAACTAAAAACTTAGCTAGATGTGGTGGTGTGTGCTTATTGTCCCAGCTACTTGGGAGGCTGAGCCAGCAGGATCTCTTGAGCCCAGGAATTCAAGATTACAGTGAGCTACGATCGGGCTACTGCACTCCAGCCTGGGTGACAGAGCAAGACTCTTATCTCCAAAGAGAAAAAAAAATTTAAATACAAAAATTGAAGTGGTGATAGTGGGTATCTTTGTCTTACTCCTGATTTAGAGGAAAAGCTTTCAGTCTTTCATCATTGAGTAAGACGTCAGCTGTGGGTTTTCAAATATGGTTTTTATTATGTTGAGGAAGTATTCTTCTCTTTCTAGTTTATTTTTTAAAATCATGAATGGGTGTTAGATGTTACCAATGCCTTTTCTGCATCAGCTGAGATGACCATGTGGTGTGTTACTACATTGATTTCTATGTCTACACTTACGCGAATCCCATGCTGCACTGATTAAAGAAGTTTTATAATAAATTTTGAAATCAGAATATGTAAGTTCTCCAATTTTTTTTTCCAAGATTTTTGGGTTATTTTGGCTCCTTTGCATTTTCATACAAATTTCAGGATCAGTTTGTCAATTTCTTCAAAAATATTTGCTGAGATTTTGATTGGGATTACATTGAATCTTTAGACCAACAAGGAGAACTGTGTAATCTTAACTATATTGAATCTTCCAATACTTGACTATGGAATGTTTCTTCATTTGTTTAGATCTTACTGTAATTCTTCCCAGCAATGTTTTATAGTTTGCAGTGTATGTCTTATATTTCTTTGTTAAACTTATTCCTAAACATTTTATTCTTTTTGATAGTATTGCGATTTCATTTTCAGACTGTTCACTGGTAGTGTAAGAAATATAATTGGCATTTGTATACTGATCTTGTATCTTAAGACTTTGCTGAACTCATTTATTAAATCTGTGATTTATTATATCCTCCCTTCTAATCTTGGATGCTTTTTCTTTCTTTTTCTTTCCTGATTGCACAGGCTAGAATCTCTGACACCATGCTGAATAGAGGAGGCAAGAGTGAACATCCTTGCCTTGTTTCTGATCTTAGGGGAAAAGCAATAAGTATTTCATCATTAAGGATGAGGTCAGCTGAGGTTTTTCACAGATACTGTTTACCAGGTTAAGGAAGTTTCCTTCTATTCCTAGTTTGCTGAGAGAGTTTTTCAGGTATGGTGTTGTCTACTTTTTTAATGTAATGGTGTAACACATATCACCCCATGTCAGGCATATACAAGATACACCTCATTCTCTTTAAAGGCTCTATGGTATACAGTTGAATAAGAATGCCATTTCCGTACTGCTGAACTTTATTTCTAAATTTTACTATTAGAAACAATGCTTTAATTCATTAGGGTAAATTTCTAAAGCAAAATTTCTAGGTGAAAGGCTATATACATAAAGAAGGTTCATTTTCTGCTGCTTATAACAGAATATCTGAAACTGAGTAATTTCTTACAGTTCTGAAGCCCGGAAGTCCAAGGTTGAGAGGACATGTGGTGAGAGTCTGCTTGCTGATGGGAACTCTCTGCAGAGTCCCAAGGCAGTACAGGGTAAAAGGGGGCTGAGCGTGCTAGCTCAGGTCTCTCCTCCTTTTCTTATAAAGCCACGAAGGCCACTTCCAGGGTAACTCATTAACCCACAAGTCCATGAGTGGATCAATCCATTCACGAGGGCAGAACCCTCATGATCCAGTCACCTCTTAAAGGCCCCACCTCTCAATATTGCCACACTGGGATTAAGTTTCCACAACAAATTTCAGAGCCAGGCATAGTGGTGCCCACCTGAAATCCCAGCCCCTGGGGAGGCTCAGGTGGGAGGATCCCCCCTGAGCCCAGGAGGTTGAGACCACCTGGGCACACAGTGAGACCCCGTTTCAAAACAAAAACAAAACCAAAAACAACAAAAACAAAACAACATGAGTTTCAGAGAGATCACTCAAACCATAGCAGAAAGTTAAACATATAGGTTTATGGGTAGCAAAGAAATAAATTTGAGAGTTTACATGAGATGCCCTATCTTTTCTTGATGATATAGGAGCTGAGAGTAAAAGGGTTAAGATTCAGGTGAGATTCTTAAAATTTTGTAAAATCTCATCTGGACATGATTAGAGACACATGAAAGAACTGCCAGGCAGCAATGAGGATCCAGTTATAATTAGAAACTATATATTTTTGGTGAAAACAAGAAAGATACATGATTTTCTCTAGCTGGCCTTGGTCATTTGGAAAAGAGAAAACAACTTTAGGATATCTGAATTAGGGTCTGACGAGCTTGGTCTAGGAACAGGTTACGAGGATGGAGGAGAGGAGCGGTGAGAATGAAGCGAAAATGGGTGATCTAGAGGCTGGACCGACCGGAGGATGAGGCCAGGAGACCGCTGGTCAACAAGAGACAGCAGAGAAGGGGTCAGGAGGCGAAATGAAGCAGGTGAGCATGTTTCTCAGAAGGAACGAGGAGGGGAAAAAACGAGGCTGTAGTCAGAGGAAAAAAATTTGGGTTCCAGGTAACGATAAAGCCGAGGGCTGGTTCTCAGTGTGGGAGGGAACGAGCCGTGAAGCTGTGCAGGCCGTCAGTCCGCTGCCCCCAGAGCGGGCGGGAGGAACCCTGCGCGGGGCACGGCTCCTTTCGTGCAAGAAAGAGCAGTTTCCTACTGGGACAGAAGTCTCTTAATGGACTCACCCATTTCCTCAGGTGAAAAAAATCACTGATTTAGAAGGTTTGATATAATTTTAAAGGGGTCATGGACAAACTTTCAGGTTAACAGAGATGATTTAATAAATGCTTATGCTTTTGACCTAATCAAATGCAAATGCGTAAAAATTTTTTTTAAAAGTAGGCAAGTAAATCCAGTCCCACAATTGCAGCCTATTTGCCATAAAATCTGGGCAACAGCTTAAAAATTTACATCAGTTTTATTGCCTCGCCAGCAAGTTTTTATTTTCATCTGTTGGGAGTGAACCTAATATTTTTACTGATATCATTAGAAATAAATCATCTTGTTTGGGCTACCAAAATGTTTTTACCTTGAGTTGTGAGCTGCCCTTCTTGAGCCTGTACACAACGAAGCTCTTCAATGGTTTCCTTCAGAGAATCCCTTTCTGTTCTTAACCTCTTAAGGGACACAAAAACAAGGAAGGTTAGCTTCAAGTTTTATGAATTTATTCATCAGTGGTCTTTACCTCACCTAACAGAATAATAAGCAATAGTGAACATGAACATGTTTGATCTTTTGACCTTTTATGGAAAGAACATGGAAAAACTTAAAACAATTTTTTCCATTTAGCAATAGTGAATGTCTACTATGTGCAAGGCAATATGCTATCCACAGTTAAACATAAGAATCAGAACTGTCTGACTTGATCCTTAACAATAAGTAATTTCTTAACATTCTTTTCATTAAACATAAAAAATAATGACTAAGTAAAAATATTTTTAAAAGATTTGTAATATGGTGAACAGAGTCCTCTATATTAAACATACAGAAAACAGAAAAGCTACAGAAATTTATAGAAAGTCATGAGCAGAACAAAGTAAAAGAGGAAACAGTGGTAGAAATGATAAATATACATATAAGAGAAATTAGAATGGAAGTGAAAATATTCTTTTTATCTTTTAGATTTATTTCTGAAACACGAATGACTTTTTTTATAATTTAAAAATAAATAGACTCTCTAGTTTTTCAGTTCATAAACAGAAGGGATTAATGTAGTAAAAATGTGAATATCATCGCCTTAATTTCAGCAGTGCTCAAAACCAAAATGCCTAATACATATACTCACATCCTTTTCTTTTTGAAGACTGTCAACTTTTTCTTTTAGCCGCTTATATTCAAAATCTAATTTATCTGCTTTCTTTGATTCTTCAGATAATCTATTTTGCAGTTCTACTACCTGATATAGAAAGATACCATTACTTTTCATAATTTGAAACATCAGAAATTATCATGACTTTCTTCTATAGTTTTATGAAAATCCTCTCACAGAAATACTCAAATAAATGCATATGAGCCAGGCGCAGTGGCTCACACCTGTAATCCTAGAACTCTAAGAGGCTGAGGCGGGAGGATCGCTTCAGCTCAGGAGTTTGAGATCAGCCTGAGCAAGAGCGAGACCCCGTCTCTACAAAAATAGAAAAATTAGCCGGGTGTGGTAGCACATGTCTGTAGTCCCAGCTACTCCGGAGGCTGAAGCAGGAGGATCGGTTGATTGAGCCCAGGAGTTTGAGGTTGCTGTGAGCCTATGATGATGTCACTGTTCTCTAGCCCAGGAGACAGAGGGAGACTCTGTCTCAAAAAAAAAAAATCCAGAAAACAAAAAAAACCCAAAAACAACAAAAATATATGATCCAGCAACTTAACACAATGGAGAGAACAAAAATCTGCCCAAATACTGTGTATTCCCAAACCAGAATCATCCAGAGTAACAATGTTCAAAATGACAAAAGAATCTTTAGGACTTTCATTTCCAGCAATACAGATAACTGGGTAGTCTGAAACCCTTTTTTGTATAAAACAAAAGAAATGCTAGGGAGGAGGGGAAATCCAATTGCATAGCTAAGCCTGCAAGGAAGTGAGGGAAACCCTCGGAGGCTAAAGCAGGAAAGGGAAGTTCATGCAGAAGCTCTGGGAACAGCGAGGTGCCCAGGTGCCAACTGCCAATACCATGGACACAGAGCTTTGAGTTTAACAAGAGACAGGTGGTGGTTAAACCGCCTCAGGCTTTAAAGGTGGTAAGTCAGTCAGCAGGTGGAAAAGTAAACTGAGTGCTTTGGGTTTAAAAATGTATAAACAAATTGTCTGGAGAGGCAAACCTCAACCCATGACCCTAGGATTCCCAAAGATAAAGACGAGGCAACAAGAGAACAAAATCCAAAATTACAAAGGCCAAAGAGCTATGCCACAATGAACAAGAGTCAGCGGAAAACATTAACAGCAATAACGACAACAAAATAGATCTTTAAGGATTTCAGATTAGAATTATATAAAAAAATATATATGCTAGGTGTAATGCTTAAAAAAAATAAAGAAGAAATCTAAATTATAACACAGAGTAAAAGACCATAAAAAATGATCAGGGAGGTTTGAAAAAGCACACAAGAGAACTTGTAAAAAGAAAAATATTATCATCAAAAAACAAAGGGCATTAAGCAACAGATCAGAGACAGGTAGAAGGAATTAGTGTATTATATAGTTTCACTATGATATTTGTAGGTATAAATATCGTTCAAATTCTGATATCCTTCATCAGTTCTGAAAAGTGTTCAGCCATCTTTTCCTTCAAATAATGTCTTTCTCCAGTACTTTCTGTTCTCTCCCCTGGAACTCTAGATAGATTATTTATCATTTTATACTTCATATCTTTTAATATTAATTTATAGTTTCTTTGGGATATATATTTCTGAGTAATTTCTCAGTCCATATTCAAGTTCATTAATTCTTTCAACTTTGTTGTACGTTTGAAAATTTCATGATAAAGTATTGGGAAAAGATGTATCCACCAAAACCCCCCCAAATCTTCAGGCATTCATGGTATACAAGACTGTTCTACTAAAACTTCAAGGAATATTAGCTGGGCGTGGTGCTGTGTGCCTGTATTCCCAGCTACTTGGGAGGCTGAGGCAGGAGGATTGCTTGAGCCCAGGAGTTGGAAGCCACAGTGAGCTATGATGATGTCATTGTACTCTACCCTGGTCGATAGAGTGAGACTCTATCTCAATCAATCAATAAAAACTTCAAGGAAAAGAAAATTCCAGTTTATACAAATTCTGAGAATGATAAGAAAGAGGCTACTCTCCAATTCATTTTATTAAGCTAGTAGAAGTTCAATACCAAAACTAGATAAGGAAAACCAGTAAGGAAAGCATGAGAGAGAAAATTTCAAGTGACTCATAGAGGGAAAATATTCTAATTAAAATGAAAAAAGCAAATCTAACAACATGAAAACAATAAATAAATCCACCATGACCAAACTAATTTCTCTCAAGAATGCAAGGATGGTTTGAGCTTAAATTCATTAATATAATTCACCACATCAAATAGAAAGGAGAAGAAGCATAAGCCTCTCTCATTAGATGTAGGAAAAGTAGTTGATTAAATCCAACATCTATTTGGGATAGAAACTGAGCAAATTAGGAATACAATGGAATTTCTTCATCCTAATAAAAGGATGAAGAAAACCTACAGTGATCCTTATAATATTTTGGTAGAACATTTAAAACACTCTACATAAAAAACACTCTGTACATAATGAACAACAAAAAAATGGTTTCCCACTATTATTGTTTCCACTTAAAGTTGCATTAAAGGCCAGGTATGCTGATTAAGAAGAAAAAAAGAGTATGGAGTAGAAAGAAAGAAAGAAACAAAACTGTTTTTATTTGTTTACTATATCACTTCTGACAAAAGAATCTACAGACATTATCAGAAGTAACATGAGAATTTGGCAAGGTTACAGGATCAACCTATAATAAACTAAAAATGATATCTTTAACTGCACTAATAAAAAAAAACAACCAAAACATAAAGTATCTAAGAATAAATATGATTAAATATGCACATGAGCTTTAGAAGAACAGTATCGAACTTAACTGAAAGACATGGAAAACCTAAATAAATAGAAAGATATCATATTCACAGACAGGAACAACTCTCCCCAAACCAATCAACAGATTCAAGGTAATTATAATTCCCAAACGTTTGGGGTTTAAAGGGTAAGCAAAGGGTCAAGAATAGACAATTCTGAAAAAGAACAAGGTATGGGGGTCTACACTAACATATATCAAAATTACTAAAAAACTATAAAAATAAGATAGTGTGGTATTGTACGAACAGACAAGGAGGCCAATGGAACAGAAAAGAATGCCCAGAAATGTAAGGTAGAATTGCAGGTTATTGTGAAAGAATGAACTACTAAGTAAATGGTGCTAGGTTGACTGGTTATCCACACAGACAAAAACAGTATCAAATGGGTCCCTACCTCACACCCTACACAAAAGTCAACTCCAGTTGATTTAAAGACCTAACTGTGCAAAACAAATTTTAAATCTTTGTAAAGAAAATAGAGGAGATTTGGCCAGGCATGGTGGCTCACGCCCGTAATCCTAACACTCTGGAAGGCCAAGGTAGGAGGATCACTTGAGCTTGGGAGTTTGAGACCACCCTGATTAAAAGTGAGGCCCCATCTCTACTAAAAAAAAATAGAAAAAATTAGCCCAGCAATTAAAAATAGAAACAAAAAATTAGCCGGGTGTAGTGGCTCACGTCTGTAGTCTCAGCTACTCGGGAGGCTGAGGCAGGAGGATCGCTTGAGCTCACAAGTTTGAGGTTGCTGTGAGCTAGGCTGATGCCACGGCACTCTAGCCCTGGCAACAGAGTGAGATTCTGTCTCAAAAAAAAAGAAAAAAAAAAAAAAGAAAAGAAAGGAGATTAGACTTATATCCTTACTAGAAAATAATTTCTTAAACAAACATAAAAAGCACAAATCATAAAGAAAAAGATACTTAAAGTTCATTATATTAAAATTATCAACTGCAAAAAAGGTAAAAGGACAGGTAGGTCATAGGAGATAAAAAGGAAAATGTGCAAGTGATGAAAAATTAATATCTAGAACACAAAATGAACTTTTAGAGGTCAATAAGAAACAATTTAGTTTTAAAAATGAATGAGAGATTAAAAATAGGCAATTCACAAAAGAAATATGGTCAGTAAACACATTTATAAACAGGGTAATGCAAAATATAATCATAAGGAGACACCATTTTTTACCCATCAAATTGGCAAAATTTAAAGTTTGACAACACTATGAGCTGGTGATGATGTGGAGCAACAGGAATTCACACAAACAGCCTGCTGGTAATGCGGTCACTGAGAACAACCTGGTGATATCAGACTGCACTGAAGATACTCTAAGAAATTCCATGAGATGTAAAACCTTCACACATGTATGAAAGAGAACCTGTCCAATACTTATAGCCTTATGTATTTAATATATAAAAAAAGCTGAAACACACTATGTCTTTCAATAGGAAAATGGATAAATTTTGGTACAGTCACAATGGGATACTACGTAGAAGTGAAAATGAATGGTATAAAGCTATACCTATCGACGTAAATGAATCTCACAACTATATACCACTCAGCACTAAAAGTAAATTACAGAAGAGTATTTTCACTGTATCATTCATATAAAGTTCTGGAACATGTCAAAATGCTCTAAATTTTCACGGCTATATATACATAGTGAAAGTATAGAGATTCATGGGAATGAAAATCAAAAACAGCACAGAGGTCGCCTGTAATGAGGAGGGGAGAGTATGGTTTTTTTTTTAAGCATAGATATTTATTGTATTATTTTTTTACTTTTGTGTATTTAAGTATTACATAATAAACTAATAAATAAAAGCATCTGCTACAGAGACCAATAACTTCTGAATAAGAACTAAGTTTAAACTTTTTAAAAAAATAAGATAAATACAAATACAATAAAGAAAAGGCAAAAACAGAGTACCGTAAAACAAAAGCCAGTCGATTTTTGATAAGCCACGTGTTTTACTGGAAAGGCTGCTTGAACCCATCACCAAGAAACTTGTTCCTACTCTTTTACCTGTCTCTTATAGGTCTCAAGTTGGCTTCGAGCTGCATTGGCCTTTCTTAACTCTTCCTCCAGACTGACGGTGTTCTGCATGTACATAGTATTCTTCTCTTCTAAGAGTTTAACCTGCCGCCTCAAATCACCAAGGTCTTCTAGCTTCTTTTTATAAGATTCCACTTGACTTTCCAGTTTAGACACTTTATCTGAAGAATGTCTAGAATGAGATGGGAAATTAAAACTCAGAAACATATCCATAGTTGCAAAGCTTTTTAGACAGTGCCAAACCGAGAGGGATTGCCAGGAAATACATGTTCTAATGAAATTACAAAACCAAAAGTAAACCCAGGTTAATTTTTTGCCCAGGTTAAAAAATTGACCAGAATTACAGCAAAATGTGTAACAGAGAACGTCACATAACTGAAGGAAAGCAAACAGGAGGGGTAGCCGGCAGAGACACACACAGGACGACAGTAAGATAAGCTGGCAGTGTCCCGTGACCTGGCCATCATCGGTGACCACAGGAACAAGCGGTTTCAGTGGAGCAGTGGGGGTGGGGCAGGCAGTGGGACTGAGGAGAGAACATAAACTTTACCTACGTCACCTAAACTTGGTTCTGGAGGGAAAGAGAGAATACTAAATCCCTCGCTTTTTTCTGAGATTAAAGAGACCCGGACATGCGTGCGCAGGCGCGCGTGTGTACAAAGGAGGGAGATTCGAAAGGCAAAGAGAAACGAGGACTGACGCGACAGTCCCTGCAAAGGGAAGAAGTGCCGAGACCCGGAGCTCTGACCCAGGACTTAGCCCTGGACGGCCGGGCGGGAGGAGGAATAACAGGTCTACGTTCTGGGGGCAAACGAGAAAAGGCGATAGGAACGCGGGGAGGACCGGGCTCTCCGCGCTCACAGCCTCGTCCGGCGGCGGGGAGAACCCGGAGGCGATCGCCGGCTTGCAGGAGGGCAGCACTCAGAGGGCAAGGGGAAAGCAGGGCCGGCTGGAACGGCCCACCGAGCGCAGGAGACTAGGAAGCAGAGGTGGGAAAACGAGGTGGAGGGAGCGAGGTGCCCGTGAGAGAGAAGTCGAAGGGACGAGAGAGGAGCAGCAGGAAAACGAGGCCTCGCGGAGGGGCGGTGTCCGGGAAAGGCAGGCCCGTGGCTGCAGGGCCCCGAGCTCGCGGACCGCAGGGGGAAGAGACCCGCCCGAGCTGCGCAGGCGCGAGGCGCGGCGACGCCGTTTGCAAGCGGAAGCTGGCACGACCCGAGGCCGGCACGTGCGGCGTCTCCATCTTATGGACGAGAGCCGGGCCCTGCGATCGGGAGGCAGGCGGCGCGGGTGGATTTGTGACCTCGGAGCCAGGACGGCCTGGGCGGCGACGCTGCAGGTGGGAGCGAGCTTACCTGAGCACGTCTATCTCGTCTTTTAGAGACTGCGCTTCATCGGCCAAGGCGGTTAGTTCATCATTCTGTTGCCGAAGTTCGCAGATTTCCTTTTCTAACTCTTCACAGCGTATTCGATAATCATCTTTGGCAGCTTCTAGTCTGTAACCAAAATAAAACAGACCAAGAAAGGACAATTTACTGTCCCATAATTCTCCTCAGAACAGTAAAACAAAATAAAAATATAAAGCATGAGAATAAACTCTTCTTGAATGTCTCCTACTTTTGTGGCCATGAGTTGTAACTGTCATAAAAATGGATTCCACTGTCCCAAGGTCAGGGAAGGTGAAGACCGACTACTATTCCACTATCAGAAAGCTGGACAAGAAGTACTCCTTTTCCAAAATACTACAGATAAAATTTATTCAAGGTTTTCTTATGAAATTAACACATACTGCTTGTTGAAAATTTGCAAAACACAGAAAATAGAAATTATGTATTAATCCAGATAGATAATTACTGCTAACATTTTTGGAGTACATCCTTCAGCCTGATTTCTGTTTCTGTTTTCCCCCCAAAATATGGATAATACGATTCCTTCTTTTCTTTTTTTTTTTTTTTTTTTGAGACAGGGTCTTGCTCTGTTGCCCAGGCACCAGGGCAGTGGTATCAGCCTAGCTCACAGCAACCTCAAACTTCTGGCCTCCAGTGATCCTCCTCCTGCCTCAGCCTTCTGAGTAGCAGGGACTACCGGCACGTGCCACCACATCCAGCTAATTTTTCTATTTTTTTAGAGATGGGGTCTGCTATGTTGCTCAGGCTGGTCTTGAACTCCTGACCTCAAGCGATCCTCCTGCTGCAATGTAGGTGGCTACATTGCTACTTCTTATTAACCAGATTTGTTTACTTAACATACATCCTTACTTTGACTTACAAGGCTCTTTGTTTCTCATGTCACAAATATTTCATCCAGTTAATTTACTTTTAATTTATATTTATATACGTTTAATGTATAGTTCTCGACTTTATGTAATTTAATCGATTGATCTTATACTTCATAGTTACTGCTTTTAGTGTATGCTTAGAAAGTTTTTTCTTTTAAACCTACATTTTTTTTTACATGAAAATCTGAATTTTTAGAGTTGTCATAATCCTACATTTTCTGTTAGTACTTTTAATGGTTTCATTTTTAACATTAAAGTTTTTAATTTCCCTGGAATTCATTTTGATATATCATGAAATGTATGAATCTAACTTCTTCTGCCAAAATATCTACCCCAAACGATTTAACAAATAATCTAACCTTTCCCTTTTGATTAGAAAATGCTACATTTACCACATCACACATTTTTATATATTTGGATTGATTTTTGGATTTTCATTTTTGTCACTGGTTATCTGCATTTTACTGTGTGAGTGCTACGCTATTTTAATTAGTATAGGTTTACAAGATATTTCAACAGTGGACACAGCAAGTGCTCCCTCATTATATTTTGTTCTCAAAGTGTCTTGGGAAAAATCTTGCTCATTAATACTTATAGAGGAGGCCAGGCTCCATGGCTCACACCCATAGTCCCAGCACTTAGGGAGGCTGAGGCGAAAGCATCACTTGAGGCCAAGAGTTCAAGGCTGCAGTGAACTACGATGACACCACTGCACTCCAGTCTGGGCAACAGAGCAAGACTCTGTCTTGGAAAAAAAAGAAAAGTAGCAAAATATTTTTATATATAAATTAGAAATGTTCTTCACATAAATCCCTCATATTACTTTAAAATTGGAAGTTCTTCCCAATCACACTAACTAGCTGTTGCTAGAAAAGCTTATGATCTACGCAAATATGTCTTATAGCTACCTTTCTGTTAAATGCTTATAGGGTCAGAACTTTTCAGTTGATTCTTTTATATTTCCTAGGTAGACAACACTATTATCTACAACTAATGATCATTTAGTTCTTGTCTTTCCAACATTTTCATCTCATTTCTTTTTCTTATTTCGTTTTCTAGAGAAGTAGTAATAGCAGCTAAAATTCATGTAGCATCAGTCAGGCAGTAGTCTCAGTACTTTACATGTGTTGACTCGTTTAACCCTCACGAAGATTCTGGGAGGTAGATAATGCTAGCAGAGCATCTTAAGAGTTGAGGAGAGAGAGGCGTGCCCAAGGTTACACCTATGGCTAATAAGTGATAAGGCTAGGATTTTAGAATCTCTAGAAAAAGTCAAATAATAGATCTATACTCATCTTCATATTGTTCTTAACTTTAATGGGAATTTCACATATCAAGATTATTTTATAGTTTTATTTCTCCTTTAATTCATGGATTGAAGGAAAGAGACTTAATAGTTATTGTAATAGATTTAATAATATCCAGTAAGTTAATAAGCCTTGGATAAACTTTATCTTACTATAGTGCTGCATTGAATTTGCTACTGTTTTATTTAAGACTGTTTAAAGAATCTTTATAGATAAGATGCTGGTACTTCTCTGTTTTCAAAATCATTTTTGTTGGCCTTGGCACAAGGGAGGGGGAGTGAAGGTGAGCTCAAGGTTTCAGCACCACAACCCTCCATCCCTACGCACCTCTTATGTAAAAGAATAAGGACATTCTTTTACATAAACACAGCACCATTATCACATCTAAGATAACTAATATTAATTTAATAGTATTGTTTAATATGTAGCTCATATTTAAACATCCCCAACTGTAACAAAAATGTCTTTTATAGTTCCCTCTCCCCACACTGACCCGGGTTCCAGTGAAAGTTTACACATCATCTTCAATTGTAACATCTCTTTGGTGTGTCTTGGTAGTTTCTTTTTTTTGTTGTTGTTGTTGTTGCTGTTGTTGAGATAGAGTCTCACTCTGTTGCCCTGGGTAGAGTGCAGTGGCATCACGGTAGCTCACTGCAACCTCCAACTCCTGGGCTCAAGCGATCCTCCTGTCTCAGCCTCCTGCGTAGCTGAGACTATAGGTGCACACTACCATGCGCAGCTAATTTTTCTATTTTTAGTAGAGCCAGGGGGTCTCTCTCTCACTCAGGCTGGTCTTGAACACATGAGCTCAAGCGATCTTCCCACCTTGGCCTCCCAGAGTGCTAGGAATACAGGCATGAGCCACTGCGCCCGGCCTATCTCTCTGTCTTGTTTTGTTTTTTATGACAGGGACTTGAGTAGTCTAGGCCATCTTATTAGGATATTCCTTACTGTGATTGTTTCTTCATGACTGGATGCCAGTTAAGTATGTGGTACCAACACAACATAGGTGAGTTATGTACTTTTTATAGTATCACATCATGTGGCCCATGATGTCAGGGTGTCCCATTAGAGAGCTGCTAAATTTGATGACTGGTTAAGATGATTACGGCCAGATCTCTCCATTAAAAAAGTACACGGTCCCTTTGTAATACAAACCCTCTATGGGACTTAAATCTTAAAAGCCATCAGTGCTAAAAAATAAGAAACTGAAGGTACTTTGTCATAATAAAGATGAGCCAGAAGCATCATATCTTACTATAAAGAATAGTTAATCAAAAACACTGAGATATATAGAGTATTGATAAAATATTTAAGTTATTAAAATACTTCAAAATATTGCAAATATGTATTTTGGAACAATAAAAGCATAAAATACTATTTTCTTGAAATGAAATGAAAATCTAACTGATTGATGCTTCGTGAAAATGTAAGATAATTCTATTAAATAAATGCCAGCACCCCCAAACCATAATTTAAAAGCTAGCCACAATTTAGAAACAAAAGGGCAAAGTCATGCTTAGATTTTACCACCTGCTGATGCTGTCTTAGGAAGTCAAGATGCAGATGAAGGTGCTCAAACTGTTTGGTCTCAAGACCCCTTCACACTCTTAAATTTACTGAAAAAAATTTTAAATTACCCAAAAAACTTTTTTTTATATAGATCTTATCTATCAACATTTATCATATTAGAAATTCAAACAAAATATATTTAAACGTACTTAGTTCATTATAAACAACATATTGTTTATGGGAAATAACTATGTTTTCTAAGCAAAGAAGTCAGAAGGCTGGTCGTGTTCTACATTTCTGTGATGCTAGTATCTGGTGTAATAGAAGACAGCTGGGTCTCCCATCTGTTTCCGCATCCATCTCTTACGACATGACGTTTTGGCTGAAGTGTGGAAGGAAACCCAGCCTTGACAGACACACTGTGGGAGAGGAGAGGGCCCTGCAGACTCTCCACTGTGGTCCTGGAGAAACTCCAGGGGTCCCTGCTCACCCTGTGAACTGCACCCCACAGGGAAAGAGATTGCTTCTAAGGTTTCTACGAAAAGCTTTTTATTACTCAGAAACATTTCAATGAGGAATAATGAATGATGGTAGATCTGTTACCACACGGTTACTCCATAAAGTAAAAATCTAACCGATGCTTAATTTCTCTGTTTTAACACTGGAAATCTATGGCTAGGTAAGAAACAGGTTATACTGTACTTTTTAGTAAATCATAACAGTATTTTAATTTAAAAAATTCTCGTCATACTCCTAGGTCTTTCGATTTTGTGGTTCTGTCTTGTCTCACAGGACACCACGTTTTCCCTCTTCTTTCTTTCCCTTTCCCCATCCATTGCCGAAGGGCTGCTCTTCCTCCCTTCGGCCTTTTCCCCACAGATGGTTGGAAGGCTGTTCCTTTAGGTGGTGCCTATCCTGTTAAATCATCGTGCCCCTTTAAACAAGTCTATCTCTATAAATCTCTCTACACACACACACACGTTAAGTCTCTACACATCTATAAATGCACCCGGCCCTCGTACTAGGTACCCGGAAAGGGCGTCCGTGCCTTTACACTCCCGGCCCTTCAAGGAGATGAGCTTACTCTGAAATCTCCACTCTGCAGTTTGTAGTCTACTCTGCCCAGTTACCTTTTTTTTTTTCTTTTTTTAAAGTAACTATAGGTCTTGGGTGGAAGTAATCTTTCTGATAACAGCTCAGGCCTCTTCACTAGTATTCTTCCTTTAATATTTTCCCGCTCGGCCTTTGCTCCCCCACAGCTCCAGGGCAGGGTGGGTGGGCCGCTGCGGGGCGCTGGCTGGTTTCATCCACAGTTACTCTGCAGCCGGGCATTCTGCCTTCAAGTGACATCAAGGACGTAGCTCTGAAAGCATTTTTCCTAGATGTGAAGTTATTTAATGTCACGTGGGGAGATTTTGGGAAGCTGTTTATTACACAGCCTCCTTGGTCTACAGTTACCCAGAAGTTCTAACACTATAATCTAAACTGTAAATGACAGCTATCACATCTTTAAAAATCTGGTTTTAAAGAGTGATCTTTTACCTGAATGTTTCTTCTTGGAGCTGTTCCAATTGAGTCTGGAGCTGCAGATGCCTTCTTCCTGCTGGACTGTTAGGATCTTCTATAGAATCAGATTGATTGAGTCTTTCCATCAATATCTGATTCTCTGCCAACAAACTACTTTTCTCCTCCTGCAATGCTGCCACCTATTGGAATACAGGAAGTTTTTCCTCCAATTACACTGGTATCAGCTCAATCACTTGTGAATTTCCATTATGAATTAAAGCCTATTTTTAAAGAAGTACAATTAATCTCCACTTAAAACATTTATACTATTTTGGAATGTTGCACACACAGAGCAATATGTAAGAGTAAGAATTCATTCTTTATTTCATATTTGAAAAAATACTTCATCAAAGAAGAGATGGCAAATAAGCACACATAAGGATAATTATCATTAGTTATCAACAAATTGCAAATTAAAACCACAATGTTAGACAACTACACTCCCATTGTAATGGATAAAATTAAAAACACCGATCGCACCAAGTGTTGGCAAAGAAACTTCTGATGAGAATATAAAATGTTTCAAACACTTTGGAAAACAGCTTAGCAGTTTCTCAAAAAATTAAACATGTAACTACCACACGATTGACTCACCCATTCTAATTCTATGTAGGATGCCCTTACTCAAGAGAAATAAAAGGAATGCCCACACGAAGACTTATAAAAGATGTTTATAGCAGCTTTATTTGTAATAGAGAAAAGCTGGAAACAACTCAAATGTTCATCAACAAGTAAATGGATAAACTGTAGTATATCCACATAGGCTGAACATCCTAACTCCGAAAATCTGAAATGCTCCAAAATCTGAAACTTTTTGAGCATCCACATGATGCTCAAAGGAAATGCTCACGGGAACATTTCAGATTTTGGAATTTTGGATTGGGGATGCTCAACTGGTAATGCAAATATTCCAAAATTGAAAAAAATCCCACATCTGAAACACTTCTGGTCCCCAGTATTTTGGATATGGTATATACGAGCTGTATAAAAGAATATTATTCAGCAATAAAAAAGAATTATTGATACTGATGACATGGATGAATCTCAAAATAATGAAAGACGTCAGCCCCCCTGCCCCAACTCAATATATATGGCAGAACTCCTTTTTACACACACAGAAAAGGGAATATAATTTTAAAAACATAAACATGATTCATTTAAGAAAAAGTCAAACAAGGCAAAGGGGCTTTAATGAGAGTTTTCCCACTCTCTAGACACGGAATGGAACAGCGTTTTAACTATGTCTAATTTTACTGCTTTTGGTTGTTGCTTTCTACCTGTAAATAATATGCTATATAACATCATTTCTTGATTTATCAGCCTAGTGACTCTGTGCTCAGATATGCCAGATTATGGTAACTTGTTCTGTCACTATTCTCACTTCTTCGCTGGTCACCTTGTCGCTTCATCCTACTCAGCCACCCTCACACCCTCGCCGCCTGCTCACTACGCGCGAGGGACGGCTGCCCTTCTCCAGGTGCAAGAGACACACCGCCGAACAAAATAGAGAAAGTCCTTCCTTGCATGTTACACATTTGAAACAAATCATAATAGGTATATAAATAAAAACAAATCATATGACACAAGAAAGTAAATTAACACATGCAAAAACAAGAATGAAAAGTGCTGTGCAGAGGGTTAAAATAAAAATAACAGGAGAGATGAGATGATTAATTTGGATTGGCCGACCAGGGAAGGCCTTCCTCGAGAGACTTACCTTAGACCCACTTTAGTGCCTGGCACATCTGCACGCCCAGTAAATATTTTATGACAAATAGATCAGGTGACCTTGAGCTGAGGTTGGATGACAACCAGGAGCCAGCCATGTAATGACTGCTGCCACACAGAAGTGGTTCCTGACACCCTACTTAGGAAGATGGAAACATTCTGGGCCCTCCACTCCCTCATCGCTCCCACTCTACTCATGAGCCTCTAGCATCTGTTCGTTTACTTTTACAATAATGTTTCTCTATAGGACAATTCTAAATGTTGACATTAGAGATCACATCATTACGACTGAGTCACTACCATCTTCTGCACTGCAAAAGGTGCTGTAGGCGTGCCCCTTCCCTTCTTCGCAACACTATCATTCAGTTGGCAATCCGTCCACACCAGGGACTGGCAAACCCTTCTGGCGTAAGGGACCATATAGTAAATATTTTGGGCTTTCAGAGGTCTCTGGGGCAAGTACTCTACTGTGTCACTGTCCTGTGAAAGTAGCCACAGACAATGCGTAAATGCATCAGCGTGACTGTGCTACGATAAAAGTTTATAAAAACAGACGGCAAGCTGTGTAGTTTGCCAATCCCAGTGTGCAACTTTAATTTTATATTATCAAAGATAATATTTATACCCCACTTGTAAAAATAATGAATTTTTACTTATTAATATAATTCAGCATTTGTGTATAGTTAAATTCTAAATTTGAAAAGCAATTAACAGCACTTACATTATGACTATGTAAATATTATTTCCTATATAACCCAACAAATATGCCAGGATTACACTTTCTTCTAAACATAACCAATGCAATGACCAACTCCTATGCCTTTCAAAGTAAAATGCTTCTTCCAGTATGAAGTATTATGAACTCTATGTACGCATGACCAGCTTTAACAGACACCCGAACGTGACCAATTATGTCTCATGTGTACCTCACTCTGCTGTCCCGCTTCAGTTGAAGTAAACTCCAGACAAATAGTCTAATTTTTGTCTTTTTATTTGTAAGAGATTTTCTGGACTTTATCTTTAATTATTCTATTGAATTTTTTCATTTTAACAGTTCTATTTTTTTTTTTTTTTTTAGAGAATCTTGCCACGTCAGGCAGGCTGGAGTACAGTGGCTGTTCACAGGCGTGATCACGGCTCGCTGCAGCCTGGAACTCCTGGGCTCAAGCGATCCTTCCACTTCGGCCTCCCAAGTAGCCGGGACTACAGGCACAAGCTACCATGTCCGGCTTGACAATTCTATTTTTAATTTACTTGTTTCTTGATCTCTAATTTTTCCTTTGTAAGACAGCATCTTATCCGTATATATGTAATATCTTGATTGAGGGTTTTAAATAGATTGAAAAGAAAAACCCCTCCTACTCCTTAAAATTTCTCTACTTCCTTCAGGATCGAACAGTGTTCTGTTCATACCGATCCTTTTCTCTTTTGTAATGCAGATTTTCCTTATATTCAAGAACTAATCGATAGCACTGGTAACTAGAAGCTCTAAATTAATCGGCTGCACTTTAGGGCTTATCCACAAGAAGCTGCTTTTTGTCTAAATTAGGGAACCCAGAAGGCCAAAATGAAAAGGACCTTATGCTGCCATACCAACACTCTGACCTCTCTATACTTCCGTTTGTTTAATTTCTTTAGACAAGAGTCCTCTGATTTGGAACCTGGCTGATAGGTCGGTCTGTACGTAGCGTTCAGGCCACCCGTTCCGCAGGGTCACGGCCTCGCCTCAGCTTCCCAGCACGCCTGCAGTCCCCCTGGGCTCCGCTGCAGCGGCCCGCCACCTTGTGGGTGTTCGTGGCCACTGCATTCTTGCCCCTTTCAGCCATTCAGCACGTTTCCACCTACCCGTCGGCTTTCTGCGGTTGATGAGGACTGGCGGTGGGCTGGAGCTGGTCAGAACCTGGAGTGTTGTGAGCTGGCTGTGAGGCATCAGTGACTTGAAATCAGCCATTGTGACAGTATTAACACTATGGAAACTGGCGAGCACTACAAATCAGGGCTTTTAATTTATGTTATTGATTATGAAATGTCTGATTCCCTTGAGTACTGAGTTTGACAGTTGATCTCTCTGACATTTCACTTTGACACTTCTTATTTTATGTTTATTGTGAAGGTACCTCCTCAGTCTTTCAAATGAACATGTTGGCTTGTGATCGTCTTTCACCTTTTTTTAGTGCAATTTGTGTGAAACCATGGATAAGTCAAAAATTTATGTTATTTTGGAATATGAATTCCATCATGGAGCCAATGCTGCACAGAGAGCTCGAAATATCAACAAAGTGTTTGGGAAGGATGTGGCTAATGAACGCACAGTACGTTGATGGTTTGAGAAGTTCTGTTCTGGTGATTTTTATCTTGAAAATGAGCCATGTGGGCGACCTGAGACCAAGGTGGATAATGATGAGCTGAAACCTGTAGTGGAAGTGAATCCATCTCAGCCTATGCGTGAATTAGCAGCAAGGTTTGACGTTACTAGTCCAACAATACTGGACCACTTGAAACAAATCAGCAACGTAAAGAAGCTGGATGGATAGGTTCTGCACGAATTAATAAACGAGCATCAGAAGAGAAATCATCTCGAAGCTTGCCTTTCTCTGCTGTCACAACAAAAAGGCGAACCATTTCTGCACCATATTGTTACGTGTGATGAACAATGGATTCTTGTTGACAATCGCAAGCATTTGACACAATGGTTGTACAAAGATAAAGTGCCAAAACACAGTCCAAAACCAAATATTCATCAAAAAAAGCTAATGGTGTCTGTCTGGTGGTCCAGCGCTGGTGTTATCTATTATAGCTTCATGAAACCTGGTCAGTCAATTACAGCAGATGTCTACTGCAACCAACTGAATGAAATGACGAGGATGCTTGTGATTAAGCAGCTAAGATTGGTCAATAGAGACAGGCCTGTCCCCTTGCAAGACAATGCTCGACCACATGTCACACAAACAACGCTGCTCAAACTACAGAAGCTGGACTTGGACACTCTCTGTCACCCACTGTATTCACCAGACCTTGCACAACTGACTACCCCTTCTTCTAGGCTTTGGACCTCTTCTTGCAAGGAAAAATATTCCATTCTCAACAACTGTGGAAAACGCCTTTTGCAATTTCATTGCCTCTGTCTCTCTAGGCTTCTTCACTGCTGGCATAAATAAGCTATGGTTAAGATGGCAAAACTGTGTCAACAGTTTAGGTGCATACTTTGATTAATTATACTGCTGCTTCTCTGAGATTTAATAAACTACACTTTGATTTGAAATTGAATATTTCACATTTATTGATCTAATAAAATCTCCCTCACCCCTCCTGAGAGACAGTCTACTGACACACCAAAAGACTACTGTGTGCTATCCTCCTCTGTCTTCTTTTCCTGTGAGTTTATACCATTTCAATTCATTTATTATAAATGTAATGGGGTTGCAGGAAGAAAAGAGAGGACATTAACATCTTTGCTCAGTCACCTATCTTTAAACAGAAACCTGTTTTCCTTTCTACTTTTTTTGTTTTGGGTTGCATTATAGTCAGGCTGTACTGCATGGCAGTACATAGCACATTTGGTGGTACTTACAGTGGTACATTTCAAATACGAGGTACACAGGGAAAACCTCTTACCTGCATATCCAATTCATGGCATCTTTGAGCAATTTCCTCCTTTGCTGACAAAGCTTCATTTAGTTCCTCTGTAGTTTTCTTCAACTGATTAGAAACAAAGAGGTATGATAAACATTTCAATGCAAAGTGGTGATAATTAATAGTTACATATGTACAACACAGAGTTAAAACATTTCCCCCCTTTGTTTCTTAGGGGTGGAAAGAATGTGAAGGAGGAAATCAAGACCCCTTCTGCAAGAGTTATTAAGAAAGAAGGCACTTCTGACTTTGAATTAATTTCTTTTAACCCTAAGTCTTATCTTTTCTGTCCTTTGAATTTGGCTCATTCCCCAGATCAAGTTTCTTGTCTGTCTTCTTCAAACTGGACTACTTGGTTCTTGGTAATGTTGATTCTTTAGTCACTGAGAAATTTTACCACAGTAAAACATGTATGTGCTAGAGGAACAGGGAAATACATACCAGGGCACTTCGACCCCAGTTTTTTAGTTATATTAAACAAACCTTTATGCTAATTTGTACAGCACCATTTTATGTTTCTTCTATCTATCTACCTATCTATCTATCTATTTACTTATTTAGAAATAGGGTCTCGCTCTGTCACCCAGTGATCATCACAGCTCACTGTAACCTCGACCTACTGGGCTCAAGTGATCCTCCTGCATCCCTCGTAGCTGGGACTACAGGCCTGTGGCACCGTGCCTGGCTAATTTTATTTTTTGTAGAGACGGAGTCTCGCTATATTGCCCAGGTTGGTCTCAAACTCTTGGCTGCAAGTGATCCTTCTACCTCGGCTTCCCAAAGTGCTGGGATTACAAGTATGAACCACCATGCTCAGCCCTGTATAGCACCATTTTAAAAGAAAAAATTTTTATTATTCTGATTCTCAACGTAAATCAAACATTCCCAAGCTGGGTACCATTATTATATAAACTTTAAGTTGTCAAAGTATGAAATAAATTTTGATTAAAATAAAATTTTGTTGTCTCTTTATTTCATGTGACCAAACCTCTGTGTAGCATAGATACAAAAAAAAAAAAAATACATTCAAGGTAACAACTTTAAAACCAAACACTACAAAGTAGGAGAAAGACAAATTACAGTTTGGGTTAAAATTATAGGATATCCAAAGATTTTCCTGCAAAACATTTTGAAACCATAGTGAAGAAACAAGAGAAGATAAAGAATATGAATATTTCTGTTTATGCTTTGAAAGAAATGTCTCAGACAGCTGGAACATAGAAACTGACAGTGTAACTAACAGTATTTTATTAAGAAGCAATATATAAAAGTACAGAATAACTTTTCCATTAAAATCATAAAAATACATTGCAGGATTCCTATGAAAATATATTATTTCCCTTAAAGTATTTAATTATTTACTGAAAGATTATTCACTACACTACTTCACGTTGTTTTCAGGAATACATCTATTGTGTTATACATGGCATACAGGTTTCACTAATGGAAAAAGAAAAAGTCATGACTAGGCTGGGCACGTTGGCTCCCGCCTGTTAATCCCAGCACTTTGGAAGGCCAAGGTGGGAGGATTGCTTGAGGCCAGGAGTTTGAGACTAGCCCAGGCAACACAGTGAGACCCGGTCTCTATCAATCAATCAATCAAATTAGCTGGGCATGTGGCACACGCCTGTAGTCCCAGCTTCTTGGGAGGCTGAGGCAGGAGGATTCCTTGAGCACAGGAGTTCAAGATTATAGTGAGCTATGATTGTGCCATTATACTCCAGCCTGGGTGACAGAGTGAGACACTATCTCTAAGAAAATAAAAAATCATGACCAGACACAGGGAATTACAGTAAGTCAAAGAAATTGATCTATCTTAAATTTAATTACAAATGGATTTAGTTACAAATTATAAACTTAATATAAATGTATAACACCCATTAGTAAAATAACAAGTTCTTAAATTTTAGATAAAATATAAAGAATTATACCAATGTATTCCACAAGCAATTTCAACTGAAATATTCTTCTAATATCTCAAGTTCATCCTTGTCAATCTTTGCATGAATAAAAACAATGCAAAATTATATACCTGGCGATCAAGGTCAACATAGGCATCATTTCCAGCAGAAACAGGAGACTCTTTACTCATTAGCTGAAATTAAGATTTAAACGATCATAACTAGGAGGCAAAAAAGACATTCTACATAATATACAACACAATGAACACCCAGCCGCTATAGAAACATAAAAATGAAAATGAGAACACAAATGTAAAAGGAACATTAAAGCCTTTCAGTTCGGAACTTTTTTTTCCACTCCAGGATAACACCTTAATTTAAAGTTAGAGTTTAAAATCGCGCATGTTCTCACTCGTATGTGGAGCTGAGTATGAAAAACAACTGATCTCACGGAGACAGAGAGTAGAATGATGGTTACCAGAGGCTGGGAAGGGTAGCGGGGATGGGGACAAAGTGGGGACAGTCAACGGGTGCAAAAATACAGTTAGCCACACGACTTGACAGCACCACAAAGTGACTGCAATCAACAATCGGTTAGGGTGGACTTTGAAATGCCTGGAAGAGTGGAATTGGAATGTTCCAGCAAAAGCAATGATGAATGCCTGAGGTGGTAGCTAGCCCATTACACTGATCTGGGCAACTCAGATTGTACGCCTTCATTAAACCTCACGTGTACCCTGTAACTACTATGCACCCAAAATAATTAAAAATAAAAAATTTAAAAATAAAATTAGAGGTCTGAATTCTGGTGCTCGTTTTCACTGTAAGCCCAGTCATGAGGATCAAGTATTCCTTATTCTTACCATTAAGACAGCTATTAAGTTAAAAATCTGACTAAACATTTAAAAACAGTGACTTTTCAGTAAAAAAAGCAACACCAAGCACCTATTTATTTCTAAAGAGTAAATGTGGACAACTTCAATACTAGCCAACATTAACCAGCGGATGCTGAATGATCACTCTTGCACCCCCACCCCCGTCCCAGCCTCTCTCTCACATCCCAAAGGGAGACGTAAAGGACAGGGCAGGGGTGAGGGGAGAAGGGACGGAATTCTGATCATAACAACTGTCTGGGGCAGACGCAAATGGCTCCACTTTCTACCATTTCTTTCTTATGCTCTGTCTGAAGGACGACAGGGAGAGGGGCCTTCAGAAACGTGGCGACGCGCCGTCGGGAGCGCCTGTGATTTCAGCCTTCGCCCTCTCCAGAGAACTGCGTCTTCTCCCCTGGATCGGGGCTCTCGAAGGGAGGCCCCCAGAGCAACAGCATCAGCACTGCCCGGGAACTTGTCAGAAATGCACATTCTTGGGCCCCATCCCAAGTTTACAGAGTCAAAACTCTGGGGTTAGGCACCAGCAACATGCCTAATAAGCCCCCGGGTGATCTGATGATGCACTCCGAAATCTGGGAACCGCTGCTCCGTATTAATGTAAGGACAAGAGCTGAAGGTCCCTGAGCACAACTAGGGGAAAGAAATCTCAGGAAAAGTAAGAAATATTATCTTAAATTTTTATGCTTTTGAGAATATTCATAAAAATATTTTAAAAACATCTTTCTTCCAATTGAAAAAAAATAATACTCATTGTAGAGAGAAAAAATTCAGAAAAAAATAAAGAAAAAATTATTCTAAGATGTGGTATAAGTATATCATGAAGTACTATTCAGCCATAAAAAGGCTGAATGTTGCCTTTTGCAACAATTTGGATGGAACTGGAGACCATTATCCTAAGTGAAGTATCCCAAGAATGGCAGAACAAACACCACGTGTACTCACTATTAAACTGGAACTAACCGATGAGCACACATGTGCACAGAGGAATGTAAATCTTAGTGGAAGTCAAGCAGTGGGGAGAGGGGAGGAAGAGAAGGGCAAAAAAGCTACCTAAGGGGTACAATGAACATTATTTGGGTGATGGGCCACCTATATCTGTGACTCAAGCATTACAAAAGTGATCCATGTAACCAAAAACATTTGTACCCCTTAATACTTTGAAATGAAAATATATATAATTCTGAACTATTGAAGAATTTGCTATCTGTGGCAACCATGGGTCTAGCAGGATTCACATAAAGACAAATCAGTAGATAAATGCACTGCGTTGTGATAATAAGGGTCATGACAGAATATTCGGATAGAAAGCGTCTAACTTAGAGGCAGGTGGACGAAGGGAGCGGAAATATTTTTGTCCAGTCTTTTTCCCTTTCGTATTGTTACACTGTAGTTTTAGTCCTTATCATAACACAGGCAACACCTCTCAGTAAAAGTCTAGCGAGCCCACTCTCAGCACAGCCTTGCTCGCTGGGTGATGTCTCCTGACCCGTTGCGCAACGTCAGGAGGCTCCCAGGCCCCTCCCTCCGTGCGCCGTCAGTCTCAGCCGCTGCTCTCAAACTCTCAGTCTTCCTCACGTTGCTTAGACTCTGCGCTGAACACTGTTGCATTTGCCCGTCTAAAGTTTACTCTTCTTTCTTCTGCTAATGTCACTGCCTTATTTTGGGGGAGTCTCCTCCCGCTACTTTAGATTCCATGTTTCTTCATTTGTTTAATCAATTACCTTCTCTATTTAACCTAGATTCCGTGTCCTGTTACTCTGATGAATTTTGTCAATATTCTCAACTTCTTACCTAATTCCTTCTGACTGGCAATACCTCAATCCAAGATCAATCTAATTAAAGATCAATTCAACTAGCTATCTCTTCTGGCCACACACCCTGACTGCTAAGCAGAGTCATCCCTTGGTATATGTGGAGGATCAGTGCCAGGACCCCACGTGTACCAAAATCCGTGCACACTCAAGTCCTATGGAACCTTCCTATTATGAAAAGTCAGCTCTGTGTATATGTGGGTTTTGCTTCTCTTAAATACTGTATTTTCCATGAGCAGTTGGTTAAAAAGAATCTGTGCATGGGTGGACCCATGTAGTTCAAACCCCTGTTGTGCAAGGGTCAACTGCACTGAGAGTAAAAGAAAAAAAAATTAAAAACCACAAAACTGGCGTCACTATTAATAAATAGTTTCCAGTCTCAACTGGGCCTTCAAAGCTGCTCTGAGTGTGCATGGATTTTTGAATAATCTGTAACAAAATAAAGAAACTGCTGGTTATATTGTTACCGTACATACATTGTATATCTTGTTCTGTTCACTTGACATTTTGAAGCATAGCTGTACTTTTTCTCATTAGAGATGACAGAATATTTCAAACCTTTCCTACCTCTCAAACCTCACCAACTCCCCCACACTCTTCATCAGAAAATCTTGCTTCCAGACAAGAAATTCCCCAATTTCCAATACCCTATTTATAAAATTAGCAGCAGACATGCCCACCCCTTCCTTCTTCATTCCTGTTATGACACAAGCCTCTGCTTCTCACCGAAGGCCGACCCCTCCACTCGTGTTCTCAACGTGGTCTCTTCCAGCTTCTCAGAGACCCTGCTCCATTTATCATCATATATTTCAACCTCCTTATTTTGGCTGCTTGCTATTAGCATTTATGTTTTTAAAAAAAATTTCACCTTCCCTGATTAATTTCAGTTATTAGCATTTAAAGAGTTAAAAGGCTACCATTTACTTGAACAGACATTTCTCCAAAGCAGATATTACAGAAATGGCCAATTAAGCACGTGAAAAGACACTCCCCATCATTAGTCATCAGGGAAATACAAATCAAAGCCACAACAAGACATACCCACTGGGATGGCTATTATCAAAAAGGTGGACGATAACGTGGGTTGGCGAGGATGTGGAGAAAGGAGAACCCGTGTGCATTGCTGGTGGGAATGTAAAATGACGCGGTTTGGCCATTCCTCAAAAAGTTAAACACAGAATTAGCATATGACCCAGCAATTCCATTTCTGAGTATATATCCAAAAGATCTGAAAACAAATATTCAAAAAAACTTGTACACTCATATTCACAGCAGCATTACTCACAACAGCCAACAGGCAGAAATGACTCAAATGTCCATCAACTGATGAATGGATAAACAAAACACGGCACAATGCAATGGAATATTATCCAGCCATAAAAAACAAAGTATTCATACATGCTACAACAAACCTTGAGAGCATTATGCTGAATGAAAGAAACCAAACACAAGAAGGCCACATATTGTTTGATTCCATTTACATAAAATATCCATAACAGGCATATCCACGGAGACAGAAGGCAGACTGCAGGTTGCCGGGGGCAGGGAAGAAGAAGTGTGAGCGACTGCTTGGGGGGCACAGGGTTTCCTCTGGGTGATGAAAAGGTCTGAACTACACAGTGGTGAGGTCTGCACACATGGCGAATGTACTCAGTGTCGCTAATGTTAAATTTTATGTTATGTGTTTTTACCACAATTAAATCACTGTCAGTAGTACCTGAATAAAGACATAAGTAGAATAAGCCTTGAGGGAAAAAAGACTATTATTTTACAAAAGTCCTTCTTTAATTTCATAAGTCCCTCTAGCCGTCCTCTCGTCTCCCTCCAGTGTGACCAGTCGCCACCACTGGTCTCGCGTCTGTCCCCTTCTCTCCGTCCTGTCTGCTGTGAGCTAGTCCAGCCTCCAGGCCTTCACTTGGTGATTCTCAAGGGCTCTTAACTTGTTCCCCTTTTGCCAGCCTCGTTCCCCTTCATCCATTCCTCCCACTGCACCAGTGTTCTCAAACGCAGACCGCAAATGTATTTTCCCCTCAGAATCTATCCACAATTGTACCTCTTGGCAAAACTGCACAGTGTCCGAGCAATCTAGTGCCCCTTGCTTCACCTCTGAGCACTGTCCGCCTCACACCGGCTGCCACAGGCACTCTTCTTTCGGGGCCGCATGGGCCCTGCTCTCGTCTCCGGGACTTGACGGTGACATTTGTGCCCCCACCTCACCGCACCTTTCAGTTCTCACTCTCACCTCCTCCTATCTAATGCCCCGAAACTGGGCTGGGGACTCCTTTCAAGCGCTCCCATGTTTGTCCCCACCATGGCACTTTTCATACTGTCTCTGCAACGCCAGTTTAACCGTTTCCCTGCAGGACGCACACTCGTGGCAAGAGGCCGTGCCTGTCTTTCTCACGGCGCATGCCTAGCGCCTACTGCAGCGGCTGATGCACGCTGGCACTAAGTATTAGCTGAGTGAATACACACATGATAGACACAGAATCTATTTAAAATATCTAATTGGGATTCTGTTGTACATACAAATTGTATATCTTGTTCTGTTCACCTGACATTTTGAATTTTTTCCTCCTGTCATGGTACCCTTTTTATACATTTTTATCAGTTACACAATATTTCATTGGATGGAGCTACCATAATTTAAACACTAGCTTACCAATGGATATACACTGTTTTCTCATTTCTGTTTATATAAAATTGTTTGATAAACACTGTTGTACCCAATATTGGTCTGAATTTTTAAATAATTCCTTGGGATAGATTTACAGAATAAAAATCACTTGGTCACAGATTTTCATTTAAAAAACATTCCTGCTTATAGATGAAACATCTGTTATTACAGAAAAATTGGAAAATACAGAACAGTAAAGAACATTCAACTTTTTGGACAGAGTTAACATTTTAACAAGTTTCTTTATTTGTTTTCATTCATGTTAATTTCAATTTTTATCTTTAACAGAACTGAGATCATATTGCTGACATGCTTTGCATCCCACCTTTTTCAAACCTAAGACAAGCTCTCCCCTGTGTCGTCGCACTGCTTCCAAAAACATGCTTTAATGCCTATGTAATATCCTGACACGTGTTATACCACAGTTCATTTTATCCATTCCCTACTGCTCTGTGGCTGGGTCTCTCTAACACTTCAGTACTGGGAAATGCTGAAACGAACTATCTTAAGGAGACACAGCACAATGGCCATAGGTGGGGCTCCGGATTCCGACTGTTTAGATCTGAGTTCTAAGTCAGCCACTACTTCCTATGTGAACTTGAGCAAGCGACTCAAAACTCTCTATGCTTCAGTTTCCTTTTATAAAATAGGGACGATAATAATACATATCTCACACCTGTGGTCCCCAACCCCCGGGCCACAGCCTGGGCGACAGAGCTCCGCCACGTCCCCCTCCCACGGAAACATTATCTTCCATGAAACTTAGGCACTGGGGGCCCCCGCACAGCAGGAGGTGAGCAGGCGAAGCTTCAGCTGTATTCACTGCCGCTCCCCATCGCTCGCATCACGCCTGAGCCCTGCCTACCCTCACCCCTGCCCCATCTGTGGGAAAACTAACTTCCGTGAAACTGAAAAGGTTGGGGACTGCTGCCTCATAGGATTGCAGTGAACTTTTTCCATTATTTTTTTCATTGTGGTAAAATATACATAAAACTTGCCATTTTAACCATTTTAAGTGTAAATTCAATGGCATTAATTACAACTGTAGTAAATTTTAAACGAGTTAATGTGTAAATTGCTTAGTAATAGCCCGATCTAGCACATAGTAGGCGATAAACACTTCATGTTGTTACTATTATCATGAATCTTCGTATTTCACATTTCCTTAGGATAAGTTTTCAAAAGTGGATTCACAGGACCAGTTACAGCGAGGCAGGACTGTTGCGGTCCTCTCACTTCCCCTGCTCTTGCTTAGTAACAGAATCCTCAGATTTTCGCAGGGCCCCCAAATACCTGGAGTAAGGACTTCATTTCCCAGGCTCGCCGTGTAACTATCTGAGGAAGATCTGGCTAATGGGAGTGAGAATTACTGCAAGTCGACTTGTGAGAAGAAGATGACCTTCCTTCAGTCCTTCCTGCCGGCTGCAAGTGCGAACGTGACAGCTGAGCACGAGAAGCACAGCCGGACACCAGCGGGCACCGCGGACCGAGAACAGCGCAGAACACGACAGGAGAAAGGGGTTCCCGACGGCTCCGGAGCCTCCACACCAACCCGAGACCACTAAAGAGCAAATTAAACTTACGCCTTGTTTGGGTAACTGTAATTTTGGTATTTCAACACTTACGACCAAACCCAATCTTACATGATATAAGAGGGCATAGCATTTTTAAAAGCTACGCCAGTTTACAGTCCTACCATCAGTGCTGACTGCTAAACTGATCAACTTTTGAAAAGCTTTCCTTTTTGAAAGGTCCCGGGTAATAAAGAATGTGGCTGGCCTTTGTCTCCAGTTCCTGAGAGGTGGCCTCTAAATCTTTGGAATTTCCCTAGTAACGGGTATCTCTGCGATTCACGGGGGAGATGACTCCGGATGGGGGCTTGCCATGACTGGAAGGCTGAGGCTTTGAGTCACATGCTATCAGCCAGACCTCCAGGGAGCAAAGGGGGGCTGGGAGTGACTTCAACGTCATGGCCAAGCACACATACATAATCAATCATACCTAAGTAACGGAACCCCAATAAAGACTCTGAACACAAAGGCTCAGGTGAGCGTCCCTGGTTGGCAATACTCTGTGTATTGTCACAAGAGGATGTGCCTGGAGAGTGACTCATCCTGATTCCGTGACATAGGAACAACAGAAGCTTTGCATTTGGGACCCTCCCAGACCTCACTCTATATATTTTTTGGGTTAACAAAAACTTCATTCAGAAACCCATTTAATTTGATTTGTATCCATTTGTTATAATAAAAGTGTTATCATTCCTGAGTTCTGTGAGACATTTTAGCCAATGGTAGAACCTGAGAGGGTAAAGGGAACCCCTGAATTTGTAGCCGGTTGGTCAGATGTATATGAGGGTGGCCTGGGGATCCCTAAACTTGGGACTGGTCTCTGAAGTGAAGGCAGGCTTGTGGAGGACAATGTCCTCAACCTGTGAAGTTTGTCCAGTTTGGGTAGTTGGTGTCAGAAGTCACTGCCAAAAGATTTTTTAAAAACACAACTTTATCTTAATTTGCATTTAGCATTTTTCATGTTTGTCTTTTGTATTTTTTTCTATGTTACTTGCATATTCATGTGTTATATAGTTTTCTACTTCCATTAAGAGTTTTTTCCATTGCTTTTATGATTAAAAACATACTCACATTCTGAAATTGACCAGCTATTAGTTTCTATTTTTACTTCTACAGTTTTATGTTTTCAATGTAAAATATTCACTTAGAAATTACACTGGGTGTGGCTGTAGGTGAAGACCCATTTTCTGCCTAACAGGAAACCAATAGTTAAGTGTGAGGAAGACTGCTGCTTTAAGACAGATATTATTTATTATCAGTTTTAGGAATTAGTCTACTATTCCTACTTCACTAAGGCAACTTTTAAAAATCAGGAACAATTACATCTATAACTACAAAATAAATGTTTAAGATTTAAATAAAAATGAGATAAACGAGTATGATTTTTTAAAAATACAAATTATGTAAGTTGTATCACATATGTAAAAAAAATTCTCTAAAATGAGGAGAATCTCTTTTCAAAATTTCTACTTCTATTATTTATACTCATGTTTGCTCCTTTAATTTTTCATAAACTGCAAGCACAAAACTCCAACATACCTCTTGAATGGCTGTCATGACGACATGTTGAACAGACTCCTCCATCACCATAATGGCTTGGATGTACTCTGAAAACAAGAACAACCTCGAATGTCACTGTTCAAGTTAAGACAGTCAAGGCACTAACGGCTAACACTTCACACATTCTCATAAGCTGCTTCCTATGTTCTGATTCTTCCCAGGAATCCCTGACACATGGTTAAATATATTGCCATAGGTAAAGTTTGAAAATCCCATTATTTATCTTTCCTTAAGGTAGTTCTTTCCCCTCTCAGTATTCCTCATACAGTTGAGGTTGTAGGTCACGGGAATGTAGTATCAGCCTGGGTGTGTCAACGTAAAACAATGAAACGGTAAAGCCTAAAGCCAGGATGGAAAAGATTCCATCTTACTTTTTCTAAAATCTAAAAATTATCTTTCACATTACTCTTTGCTACATGGTAAAAAAATCCTGAAGTCTGTGCTTTACTCTTACATGACATCAAAGCATTGAATCGTATAATTCCTAACTTAATATTTTCTACTATTAAAAAAACATTTGATGAAGCTGAGAGATGCTTAGGACAAAGAATTAAGATTAATTTAAAATAAATTGATACCATAGTTAAAGATTGTAAAAGCCTGGCTTTAAAATAAAGACCCACATCTGTAACAAGCTAAAGCAGCAACTTCATCAGGCTCACCCTTACCACTGCCAAAAAAAGGAAAGATCTCTTTGCTGTTAATTGTGACAAAGTTAAAAATGATTTCTTGCCTTCTAAAAAAGCCCCAGAAGAAGTTTTCACTATTTTTGAATCTAACAGTGGATGACAAAGTGGCATTAAGCATAAAAAAAAAAAAAAATCTACAGGCTAGGTGGATTCCAACAAATGTGGTAAATATGTTTTAATAAGAAACACGTAAAAGGGTGACATGATCAAGAAACGTTAGCCTCAACCTGCCTCTCCCATCCCATACACCGAAACACATACACAGAAAATCTTCTCCCCCCTTCAAGTAGTATATGGAGTCTTACTGTTAAATTTTCAAAGGTATCTTTTGACAAGAGACTCATATATTTGGAATGACAAATAAATTCTCTGCCAGACAGGTAACTTGTTTTAGAAAAAGATGGTATTTTTAAAACACTATTAAATTATGACATTGTTATTATGATATTTTTGTTGTTAATGTCAAAGCTTTTAGTATCAAAAACATGTTTTTAAGGAAATAGTGTCCTAAAGATACTTGTACCCCAACAAATGTTTGGTTATACATACAAATATACACCACATGGCTAAATCATAAGCATTATTCTTCTGCCAACAGTAGGAATGTATCATAACTTAATCACTATTTGGTCAAAAAAGAATTCCTTTAGTCTGAGCTCAATTTTTTGTTTTTTTCTTAATGAGGACTACCCTATGGGTGCTGGAATACAGTAAGGGGGCTTTTAGACGTTCTGTTCAAAGTTATCAAACACAGAACCCAACAGCTATGGAGAAACTAGCATAGCGAGGCTGACTAAAGAGCCCTCAAAATAAAAGACTGTGAGCACGGAAGAGAAGCAGCAGCAGCGTTGGTAACGGGAAGGAAACTGAATGGCAGCCTGTTGACAGCGAAGAGAATAACAAGGGCCCCGGGAGGTGAGGGGTTAGTAGGTGTGAGAGGGGAAGCGTTAGTTAAGAAGCGGTGTTGCCACGTCAAGGCCCTTCCCCGCGAACACCGTAAAATGCTGAATGATCAAATGGTGATGATAACTACATCGATGTACAACCTTTTAAATGAAAAAAAGTTCACAAATCTTTAAAATCCAATATACAACTGTATGCTATTACTGGGTACACATCTATGAGGCAATGCTGGAGAATGAGGTGTGCTGTGTACAAGAGTTTATCCTGAATCTTAGCTGTTCAAAATTCACAGCATCATTTAGCACAGGGTATGAAGTTTACATGTGGAAGACACACGGGCTTTTGTCTTTGCCTAGCCTCTCATAAGGAGGAAATCTTGAGCAAGAAACATTATAGATATGAATCCCAGCTTCCTAAATTATAAAAAGCATTTTTGTTCTTTTAGTGCCTAGGAAAGTACCAGACAGAAGGGAAACACTAAATACACTAGGCGTGGTGGCTCATGCCTGTAATTCCAGCACTTTGGGAGGCCAAGGCAGGAGGACTGCTTGAGGCCAGGAGTTTGAGACCAGCCTCGGCAACATAGCAAGACCCTGTCTCCACAAAAAATTTAAAAATTAGCCAGGTGTGGAGGCACACACCTAGGGGCTGCAGTGAGCTATGATCACGCCACTGCACTCCAGCCTGGATGACAGAGACCCTGTCTCAAGAAAAAAAATTATTATTAATTTGTCTTCTACTATTAATCTTTGTTTGTTCAAATATACCACCATTTTACTTGGCCCACTTTGAGAAGTCAGGTAGCCAAGACAAATTTACATTGAGTCAGCGGTCCTGGCAGCTGCTCCTCACTTCCGATTACGAACCACACCTAAATAGAAAGTCCTTTTATCTGCACAGTGCTTTACGGATTACACAACAAATACACACACACAATTTCATTCATCCCTCAAGACTACTAGGTTTCACATCTTCATCTTGCACACCAGGAAACAGGCAAAGTATCTTGTCCAGAGTTAGGTAGTAAACAGCAGGGCTATTTTGGTGAGCTTTACATTATATGCCATAAATATGCAGTGACAGCAAATACTTAACAATTGAGAATCTCATTTATTTGATTCTTAGCTTTCTACTGTGCTCTTGAGAGCAGAGAATGCCCTAAATCTGGACAAGTGAGATGTTAAAATCCTCTTCTGTAAGTTTTTGTCATTTATACAATTTCAGGGAAAACAACCTAGGTGTTTCTATAGAACACCTGGTCTGTGTGAGAACCTCAATAAATATTATGGCTGGATTATCTTCTTGTCCATAGGAATACAGATATAGGTAGCATCTTTGTCTTTTCCTAGTCCTATTCTGTAATAAATATAATTAGCCAACTCTTAACAGCTATACTCTACACCAAGGACCCCTATGTATTCAGTAGAATCCCAGAAGTTGATGAGTTTCCTAAAAGAATACATAAGAGTTCATTATCTGCTATCAGTGAACTACTAATACAATTGAATAATTTTTCATCCTGTAGACTTAAATCTCTTCCTCACTATACTCCAATTACAGTTTTGTGGGGTTTTTAAATCTCTCCAAGGCGATCTAAGCCTTTCTAACATGCTACTATTTAGATTACTCTTAACTCATCACCCTCCATATCTTTGTTTAAATAACTTCCCTGACTCCAAGCCCAGACTGTCCACCGTTACACGGTGTCTTCAGAGCCTCACCTTACTCTGATCGTACAGGTGTTTGAGGCATTATTTAATGCTCTTACCTCCACTCAAGTTCCACAAGGGCAGGTACTGTCTCTGTTTTATCTACCACTGTGTTCCTAGCCTCTAGTATAATGTATCAGTTCAATAAATATTTGTGAAATAAATTGATTAGAAAAGAGGGGAAATAAATTTAAAGTAAAATTTATCTACTTTATGTATGATAAATTTAAACAGTATTTTTTAGAAAACAAGTGATTTTTATGCAAATGAGTAGCTGAAAATAGAGGGAACAAAAAAGCTATTTAAGATTAGATACACACTTTGGAAGAACTAAAAAGAGATATTAATTACATTATTATCTACATATCAAAGCTAGTTTTCAAGTAACTTCAACAAAGTGAAAATGTGTCAGCTTGGATTTGCTTACACATGAAAGTACATTTATCTAACAAAATCTGTAAACTTTAACTTACTGAGAATAGCTTTCTCTAGGTCTATAATATTGGTTTTACTAATTTACATTCCATATATTCATAGGATAAATATAAATAATTAGATAAATGCCACCTTATGATAATTGACATTTTAAAAATTGTAGCTATCTGGAAGTTCACAAAAATATACAATAGAAAATTGAACTAAAATTAATGTTTTAAAATATTATATATAAAAATTATAATGTTTCCACGTTTACTAGTAATAACATTTTCTGAACCATTACTATGCGCAAGACACTGTACTGTTTTACATACCCTATCTCATTAGTCCCCACAATAGCCTTATGAGGTAGGTACTATACTAAATCTCCACTTCACTTAGAAACTAAAATATAAAGATTAGGAGATTTGCCTGGAATCCCTCCCATGGCTATGACAGGCAGAATCACAGTTGAACTTCACAGGCTGATGGACACTGCGGCCCATGCTCTTAATCCAAGTACAGAAATATTTCCAAAATTGCTATTTGACAAACTGATAAATACATTAACCAATACTTTGATAATAATGGTAATGATATAATATTTTGGGCCATTTCAGCTCTGGGAACTTAAAATTGGATATTCTAGGTTGCAATGCCAAGAACACAAGGAAAAACAAAAGATGATAGCTCAGATTTACATGGTTAGTCAGAGATTTTTGTAGCATTGAGATATACACAGGGAAATCATTAATTTATTTTAATAGTCTTTGTTTATCTTCGTGAAAATTAATCACAAAAGGCCCTTGAATTTCAAGGCTTTCTTGACAGAGTACATTAATACAAAATATCCTGTGATATTTCTAAAAGTTTTACAATTATAAATAAGTGAAGTGAATCAATCTTGACATGCGTAATACTATTCTTTCCTTTAAAAGGTACCCAAGGCAATATCTAAAACTTAACACTGAAAGTAATTTCTTGGGGAAGAATATCTACCATATTTAGGGCTAGGAAACCTAATTCCAAATCTATTTTTACTAGAGATTGCATATAATGATATTCTTTCCTCCCTTTTTCCCCACAATAAAGAAAAACCTTGTAAATGTTTCCTTAAAAAAAAAAAAGGATAAGGCATTTATCTATTACAGATATATGCTGGGAAGGCAGATTTGAATACCTATTAAACTGCTGTACATCTGCTCATTTTTACCAAACTAATAGGTGGATCTTTTCCAATTAACAGTAAACTTCATCACATTCAGTGTACTTAAGATGCATTAAAAACGATCCACTCAAAGAATCATGTGGTCTTACAGAAAGGAAAAGAATATCACTACAATCAAATTTATTTTAACTTTTAAAATTAACTTAAGCTTAAAAATAAATTACTAGCAAAATCTCAGAAAATGGCATTCTTTTAGGGTGGCCTTAAAAAAGAGGTTACTGTTTGTATTGGTGATTTATATATAAAATATACTATATATGTCACTTTCCTTAATTATTTTAAATGCATACACTAACTCGAAACAAATTACCTTGCTTCTGTTCGCAGTTCACGGCACAGCCTAAAATGAGCTGAAGCATCCTCCCAAGCTCTGCGGCGTCAGAATGCTCCCCAATTAGGCTCACATCAGGAAGGGTAAAGTCATTAATTTGCTGTCCTAAAATCTGAATGGAGATAAAAAGATTACAATTGCATTTACATGCATATGACCAAATAAAATACTTGATCAAAATTCCCTTGTTATCACCAAAAACTCACCGCGGAGAACAGAGACCGATTATGTCAATTTCACTCCCAAATTCTATTTTTACCTCCCATACCTAAATTATAACTGTCTTGAGTGATGGCAACATAGTCCTTAATCTGGTATGTGTTACGTACACTGAGCAAAAAATCTGAGTACAACTGATTGTGTCACCATTTCAAGAAGGACTGAGGCAGAGGGCACCAGGAAGGGATCACATTAAACACAAACTCACGTCTCAACAGCAAGATTCTCCTCAGCCACCTTCTTTCCATTTAACTCCCAAAACAGAGGCAGCAAAATGCCTCTATCAGGAAGCAGCATGGAGGATTCCTTTATGGGGAAATTGGCACCAAATGAAATGACTTATACACAGACAAACGGGCAGGTCTCTGCCTGATAACCCTACAGTGAAACTTACCACTAAAAAAGCACCCCTGCTCAGATTCCAGTCAGCTTTTCACAGAGCTTTACTTGGAAATATCAACAAACGACCAAGGATCATTAAGCCATTTGAGGAAAGTTTCCAACATGAAAAACAGACAAAAACAAAGAAACTCGGAGGAAAGCAAACAAATGCAGGAAGTGGATGAAAATAAACTTGGGATCATGGTTTTCTAAACGGGATAGGAGGTGAAGAAAGAGGCCGTTACCAGGAAGGTAAACACAGGGCCTTCCAGGGTGGTGGCAATGCGCCACCCACCTACGTCACACGAACGTTCACTGCGGAATTAATGTCAAACTGTACACGCACACATTGTGTGCTTTTCTGAATGTACGTTTACTGTACAAGGAAAGAGTAATGGGGGTGCTGGGGAAGAGGGATTGCTGTTTACACGGGTGGGCAAGGAAGGCCTCTGTGTTAAGGTAAAAACTGAGCAGAGACCCGGAATGAAGAAGCAAACGACACAGTTACATGGGAGCAGAATACACCACACGCAGGTTACCATTGGGCAATGTCCCGAGGGAGGAGTGTGTGATGAACTCCAAGGACAGCAAGAAGGCCGGCGTGGCTGCGTGAAGCAGTGGTGGAAAATGAGGTGCAGGAGTTGGGTGGGTGGAGGCAGATCATTCAGGTCCTAGTGAGTTATGTTATTGAAAACAAACTAAAGTAAATGAATAGAAATATACCACCAAGCCAGATTAAATTTGATTTTTCCCTTTGAATAAGAAAATCAGTCTCTAGAAGGATATATAAGAAGTTGCTAACAGTGATGCCCCCTGGGAGGAAACAGGTCAGTGTGGGGTTAAGAAATGAATTTTTTAAAAAAAAAAACTAAGATTAGTATTTTCAGAGAGATAAGAGAAAATATTACATTTGTAAAGCAATAACAGGATATAAAAGTTCCACTGAGAAAACAAAAAATTCTTGGGAATTAAAGATACAACAGCAGAAATGAAAAATTCAACAGGCAAGCTAGAAGAAAGGTATGTAATTATCTCAGAAAGTAGAGCAAAAACACAAGAGAGAAAAAAGGACAGGAAAGGTTAGATAATTAAAGGATCAATTCAGGAGGTTCAATAGCTGAATAGGAATTCTAGAAAGAGAACAGAGAAAATAAAGGGAAAGAATTAAAAAAATATACATATACACACACATATGAGTAAGAAAATTTCCTAAAACTAAAGTTAGCAGGCATTCAGATTTTAATGGCTTGCTAAGTGCCCAGCACAGTAAAACAAAACAAAACAACAAAAAACCCCTCCTCACACATCAGCATGAACATGAAGCCTAAAAGAAGATCCTAAAAGCTTCCAGAAAATGAACAAGTTACAAACAGGGAATGGGAATCCACTTGAGAGACTTCTGTAGGAGCGCACAGGAAGCCAGAGGACGACGAAGCAATGATTTCAAAACATGCAGGAATGATTGCAGCCTAGCATTCCATATCCAACTCAACCAAAGTATAAAGGGAGGACGGAGATTATTTTCAAATATGCAAGGCCTAAAAAAAATTATCTATCATGTATTTTTGTGAAGATGTCACTGGAAAATGGGCTCCGCCAAAAGAAGAAAGTAAATCAGGAAAGAGAAATATAAAGAATTCAGCAAACAATAAGATAGGAGAAAGATAGGAATTCTCAGGAGAAGGGAGAAAGGGAATGTCAGAACATGAATTTATTTATTATCCCAGTTAGAGTCAATAAGCTTAAATTTTGCTGCAGAAATGCCAATATAATAGATTAATGGGCAACTTCCGAATCCACTGGGGGTATTTATACAGCACATGGTGTATGCATCATGTTATCTTTCTAAAATCTGAAAAACTACGGATTACAAAATGCATCCAGTCTAAAGGATTTGGGATTTGAAACGATGGACTTGCATATATGTTTTTACACATATTTTCGTATATTTCTGTAAAACTGGAATCATATGGCTCATATCTCATACTTTTATATTACTGAAGAATTTTTATAAATATGAATTTTCACAGCTGAATGGCATTTGTCCTATAAATGTTTCATAATTATTGTTAGACATTTGGGTTATTTTCAATTTTTGTCTGCTATGAAATGATGAGATGGATAGCCTTACATAGTTTTAGAAAACAAATTTCTAGAAACACAATTACTGTGTCAAAAGATGTATGCATTTATAAAGCTTTTAAAGACAAAGACAAGTACCTTCATGTAGTTTACAAATAAATAATTGCAAAAAGAAATATTTAATTACAAATTATAGTAGGTAGTAAGAAGGAAAAGAACCTTGAGCCATGAGAGAATAAATGTGTGGCACCGGTTCCTTAAGTGGTCATGCAGGCTCAAAATTAGGCAAATGCTAACTACGCACACTGACTTTAGTTTTACTCACATTCCAACTTTCTCATAATCATGTAGTAATAATATGATTAGGCATAAGAAAGGTTCCAAAAGGAAAAATTTTACAAGGCATAAGAACGGGCATAAGAAAGGTTTCAAAGGTGCCACACCATCATCAGAGCCTGTGTTTCTTTTTACTCTCTGAGCACTATCGGCATGGCAAGGAAATGCTACCCAGGGCCCAAAGAATTGCCAAGAATATGTTGGAGTTGTGGGATGGGGAGGGATGAAAGGAACAAGAGGGGAAGAGAAATAGGTGTATACAGGAAGGCTGATCTGAGCCTCAGTGGGAGATGGGCCGTGGTGGGGACGTCTTCTGGGTGGAGGACAGCACTGAGCAGGACATCTGGCTCGAGACAAAACTCACTGAACGGGCCACTCAAACATCATCATTGTCTTTAGTGCCTTAAATTTTCTATCTCTTTTTTCATTGCAACACTTGGTTGAAAATTACCACCTGTACTTTACAAAATGAGCTTGATGCTCAAAACAAAAACATTTCTTCATAGCACCCTTAGGAAGTAACAATAACTTCTCCAGGCCAAAAAAAAAGCAGAAGAAAAAGAAAACACTGTCAAGATGTCACCATGCACGGTGGCTCATGCCTCTAGTCTCAGTGGCTCGACAGGCTGACACAGGAGGATCGCTGGAAGCCAGGAGTTCAAACAAACCTGGGCAACATATCGAGACTCTGTCTCTATTTTAAAAAAAAGATGCCTAATATTAACCCTATATTCACACTTACATATCTTAAATATAGTCTTTGGAAATTAATATTTGAATTTTCTTTCAAAATAATATTTACTTGAGAAGATTAGGAAGCGTGCAGTGCTGCGGCGTGACAGCACCGTGCTGGAGCTGGGACGTAGCGGTGACTACCTTGGTCTGGCCCTGACCTCATTTCATGGTTCTAATAATATAGTGGGGTGAAACAACCAAATAAACCAACAAATAAGGGACTGCTGAAACGGCAAGGATTACAGGGAATAAACAGGGTGACGGGACTGAGTGCTGGGGCTGAGGGTGAATGTGACCCTGGCTGAGGCAGCACACGCTCAGGGAAAGCCTCTCCCAGGAGGTGACAGCAAGTCCAAGTAAGGGCGAGCACGCGACGGCGGAAGCCCAGGGAAGGGCAGGGCGCACAGCACACAGGGCAGAGGCTCGGGGAAGAAAAAGCCTTGGTGTATCTGCGGCTCAGGGAGGATGAGTGTGGCTGCAATTGTGGGCGAGTGGGAAAGCAGAGTGCTGGGTGGGCAGAGGGGTCGCATGGCACCTGGTGGCTCACGGTAAGAAACATGGGAGGGATTCTCAAGGGAGCAGGAAACCACAGAAGATTTTAGGGAGGAGCGTGACATAATCACATTTATATTTTTAAAGATCATCCTGGCATTAGCGTGCAGAACAGACTACAGAGGGGCAACGGTGAGATTGGGGGCGGCAGCTGGACTTACGTCAGCAACCTAAGCAAGAGTGAACGGCAGCTTGGGCAGGCTGGGGGAGCTGTGTGCTGAAGGTTTACCAAGAGGTCTTGCACAGAATGACTGCTAGGTCTGGGGCGGCAGCAGCAGGCTGAAGGGTAGGGTCCCTGACTGAGATGCAGAAGATCGGTGTTGTGGTCACAGACGTGGGTATAGACGCAGGTAAGCTTGTGGGGAAAAACAGTAGGGAAATAACGTAGGTATGTAGGCAGCGCTGTGTCCATTTGACATCTGTGATCATGAAATTTAAAGTGAAACTAGTTAGTTCCACTGCCTGATTTTTCCCCCAGCAGCTGACTTTTCTGTTGCAGATTCAGAGGATAAACTTGAGTTCCTGCGGGGGTGGGGCTCTGCCAAGGGATAAAAGGAAGCAGGCTGCGGAGCCGACGACAGTGGTGCGTGGACTCCGAACTACCTTCGCTCGTAAGGGCAGAAAGGAAAGAATCAACAGCATAAAATAAAATTTAACATATGTTAGTAATCATCTACAAACTACCTATAATACAGTGAATAAGGTGATTCATCTATTGGCCACCTAACAGATGGCTGTTTGAACCAACGTCCTAGAAACTACAAAATGGAAGACAAACTGATTATTGATTTTGAAGGCAATTTTTCCTTAACTTGAAACTATTATAAAATTAAAGTATCCTATAGCAACATTTCCAAGCAGAATGAGAAAAAAGTCCTTACCTCATGATTATAATCCAAGATTCCTTTTAAAATTTTCTTTAAGTTGCTTATCTGTTTAAAGAGAGAAAACTGGGTAAAAAGCAAGCATAGATCAAAATATAGTTTAACACAGAAAATCTGTGAGCCAACTAATCACTCTACTTAATCAAAAAGTAATTATAAAAGAATAAAATTCAATGGCATATACGAGTTATCATCATCAAACAAGGATTATTAATGGCTTTTTTTCTTTTTTTCACCAACAAGAATGAGCTCAATATTAATGGCTTTTGATCCAAGAGATTTGTAAAATAGATTACGTTCCCAATTATGTACAATTTTCAATGTTATGACCACCTTGACAACAATTGGAGGGTAACTAAGTAAGACTTTTTACAGGTAAAGAAAAAAATATGTCATCCTTAATAATGAAAGCTTGAGTTCGTGCTGTTTTCCCTAGAAAAGTAGAGCTGCATCTACATCGAGTTTAAGTTCTAAAGTTAGAACATTAAGAAAAAATTATAGTCAAAATTACTCTTGGAAATTTCTTTAAAATAACTCAGAAAGTATAATGTCTCCAAGTTCCTCCACTGTCCCAAAAAACCACTACTGTTTCTTTAGTTAAGCACCAAAGTAAATATTTGAGGCCATAAGGTTAAAAAAATTACTATTATATGTTGAAACACCAGAGTACCACTCAGCATTGCAAGATACTTGTGTGATAAGAAACACCTAGAAACGAGACAGGACGAGGAAGCAACACAGGAACGTCTCCCAATATTCACTCACTCCAGAGCACAAGTTCACTGGGCACATGTTATCTGGGGTGAAACGACAGGCAGAATCACTGCACTATTTACTGTCAACTGTAATTTTTTTCCTCTTTTTGACCCAATTCATGCAGTGACATCTGTGTTAAGTTAAATGTGTACATGATTTGATTCCGTTGATCATCTGTCAATCCAGCTGACCTGGCCAGCTGAGTAGTTGAAGATGTCCTAGAAGAGCAGACAGTTGAGCTTGAGGCTATCAAATAAAAGAGCCTGAATCATAGCAGTGCGATACAGGAGTTAATTAAAAACATTTTTTAAGGGAGAAAAATAAATGGAAAACTTAATTTATTTTTTTAAAAATCTCATAAAGTATCTTATACTTCCGAAGAATTTTGGAGGTATGGAAATTTTTATTTTATCGTATTTTATTTCCTTTATTCTAGGATGTTAATTTTTTCATATTTTTAATATTTGAAATTAGAATGTCTTGAAAATCAATGTGTTCATTTAAAACGGTAGTTTTTTTATTCCATCACAAAAAGCTATATATCTTATCTTTAATCAGTAGCATCATAAAACTGAAGAAGCATAACAGAGTAAAAGAGAACAGGAATTTCAGTTCTGAA
>CAUYSK010055087.1:0-43482 GCA_963575035.1 Avahi laniger | reverse complement strand
TCAACAACATGGACCAAAAAGTTTCAGTTACAAGCCCAATATTTTTGTTCTTCCTCATACCCTAACTATGTCCCATATCAGCAGAAGTGGCCAGATAGATTGATGTCCCGATTCCCCAAGATTGAGGCATATATAAAAAAGGAGGGAGTTGTAACTGGGTCTATGAAATAAATTTCAATGACCCCATATGTGTTTTTATAATCCTCTTCCTTAACTAATTACTTGACTAATTACCTTTTGAGTTGTTTCCCAGAAATGGTGGACTTTCTTCAAGACAAAGGAGCCGAGATTCTGAAGCCGCTGGGAAGACTTCCTGGTGCCAAGATTCCCCATCCCCCACCATCTGCCCCAGTGCATGTAGCCCCTTATTAGTTACACCACCACCTCCCCAAGGCAGATGGCCCTGCTATAAAAGCCCATGACTTCCATTAGTTGGAGAGATAGATTTGAGGCACCTTCTTCCATTCCCTGGTCAAGACATGTTTCATATTAAAAATTCTTTTCTCCTTAGCAACTCTTCTTGTCTCATTAACTTAGATCTTTACACAATGAGTAACTGGATCTAGGCTAAAACCCCCTTGCAGTTTCAACAGCACAGGGATGTGTGTATAACAGCTATAGAAAATTGTGAGTTTTTCTAGTCTACTCAAATGCCTGTGTATGAAAGTTTTCAATTTCCTTCCTCTTAGTTTTTTTCTGTGAAATGTTTTTTACTTAGCTTAAAAATGATAATTAATGTGAGTATTGGAGACCAAGGAATTTCAATAGAACATTACACCCATTTTCTCAAGTTGTCAGATGAGAGTTTGTTATGCAGGGAATCAGAGAATAGGTTTGTCCTAAGTAAAGTATCGTTTTGCTCTAGAACATGAAAAATCATGGTGAAGGACAAAACTTGAGTATTTGTTCCAGGTTTTAAAGGGTATAAAGAAAGGAAATCACATTTGCTTTAGGTTTACAATATTTAAATTAAAAGAGAACTAGGAAATATGTTAAAATTTTGACATTTGCTCAGTTTGATGGGCTTATTCCAAAATAATAGTTTTTTTAAGGATGAGAGGAAAGTTTCCTGAAACCTTTACTGCCAAATGTTGATGCAAAACTAGAATTTGGTTTTTTCTTTGTTAAAATGTTGAGCCGGTTTTCAGATTCTTAAAAGGTACTGAATTATTTTTTACCTTCTGTATAATCTATATGGGTAACAAAAATTTCTATTTCATTAGAATACTTTTCTCTGTTTTGAGGTGGCTTTGAAAGGTTTTAATTATTTTTAACAAAGTATTCTCAGTGATTATAAAGCCAATTTTTTTACAATGAAATAACCATCTTCTGTTTTATAATTTAAATATTTTATGACACTTCGATAAAATAAGCAACCAGTATTAATCCTATTTTAATCAAATAACCAAATCTCATTTGATTATTCTTTTGAGTTCCCAAGATGAAGCCCTAATATCAAAAAAAGAAATTCATAATGTCTTTTACATCTAAAAATATCTTTGAAATTTCCTAGAAGGTCCTCAGAAAAATCATACAGATTTCACTTTCTAAAAGAGGGATGCTAGAAAAAGAATGTGCTAGGCATGCTCCATATTTCATAATTGGTTCAACATCATTGTGATATCTGTATGTGAAGAGTTAAATCAGAAGGAATGTTCAGCTTTCTATGAGATTAGATTGTGCAGATAAAATATTTCACAAAATGTATTATTTTCTCCAGTTTGAATATTTGAAAATACTAACAGACTCACTGAGTCTACTTACATGAGCCTTATATTTAAAAGCAAAGAACATGGTGCAGTGGTGCAATGAGAGGAAAAGAATGCAGCCAAGCATCAGAGGTCCCAACACCTCTGTGGCCCCAATTCCCCTGTGGCCCTTTCTTTGAGCAAACAGGACCTGGCTCAGTCTGGCTCAGATTGCCAAGGTCTGCGTGAGGCATCTTGGTTTCAGGAGAGCTCACTGAGAAAGCTCTCAGTGACTTTTTAAGTAGTCAAGTAAGGCTTGTCTAACCATGTAGGCCAGTTCTAAATTATCAGTAAAGAAACTAACCCTGGGGGTAACCAGGGGAGTTTGGAACCTTAAACTGCATATTATCAATTCCACTGCCTTTATCTTGGCTGAAAATAAAAACAATAACAGCAACAAAAACAATCCCACAAATATCCAAGCATCCCCAGGGATGAAGATAAAACTTTCCCAAGCCAGCTATAAATTAAATCAATCTCCACAAACAATATTATTAATATAAATGTTTTGTGACTGTGTGTGCTTTTCAGAAAGGCCATGGAGATTTGTCAGTGCCCTTGCTACTCACAGGTTTAAAGGGAGCTATTGAAACCATTATAAAATAGTTGCATCCTGTATCTTGATGGGCAATTTTGATTTCTTCCATCCTAGATAGCATTGCTAACTTAATAAATTAACTACGGTCATTCAGTCTCATCCTCAAACAGGGTTCTGCTTCCTTCTGATGCTTGTCTGAAGGTTCTGCCATCAGCAACAGGTTAGACTCTTTGTTTTTAGCAAAAATGCACAGCTTAGGAGCCTCATAGAAAGGACCGTACCAGCTACTCTGAACTATTTATACATGTAAGGATGGTTCTCAAGTACCAGCCTCAGAGCTTACGTTATTTAAACAATTTTCTGAATGTCCCGGTAGATCAAGTCAGGGCTCCAGGGTTCCTCTCATGACTGCAGCTAACGTGTTTAATGAAAGCAGACTTCTGACTCCAGATTGAGCAGAATAAGGATGAATGAAACAACAGAATTCACAAATGATACAAATTTTATTGTGGTTAATAGTTCAAAATAGTAACATTATTTTCAATGATTTATTCTGCATATATGAGAAAGCCTTATCTCTTTCTTCTTAAGATATCTTAAATTTTCACTAAATTCTGTTTTTATAAAATAAAAGGAAATAATTTTAATGATCTCTAATTATCATTGTTACCCCTCCAGATTTTAGGAACTGATACTTTTATTCACTTCCTTTAATTTTCATGTAATATATTATTTACATAGTTTATGTCAGAATCCATTTTCCTTTTAGCCAAGATATAACTGGACAAACTACTTATGCAACTGAGGCCATATGCAGAGTATCATATTTAAGAATGATTATCATTTAATAAGGTATGGCAAGCCTAGCCCACTATTAAGACCAAAGAGTTGATTTTATATGTGGAGCCAATGCCTACAAAGGCCTGTTAAGAAAAGGGGCTCTGTAGCTGTCTACTGGGGTCCCAGTCTCACAGATGGCAATGGGGCCACTTTCTGACAAGTCAGGAACCACAGCAAATTTGGTGTATCTGAAGAACTTTCATGAAAATATGCAGGAACTTCAGCTGAAGTCTGATGGAAAGAGTGTCTTGGGCTTGGTATTGCAACTTTGGGATAGAAGAACAAATAATGGCAGCTGTTGGAAGGGCCATCCAAGATTCTGAGGAAAATTACTACATAGAAGTTAATTCTCTGGCCTTAGGAATTACAGAACAAACCCAAGGAGGATATTGTGATTAATGCCATTGTTGTATCTAAGTAAACAGGCCAAACACGATGGGACCAGCCTGTTTATTATAATCATGAAAAATTATTGCAAATTACTTGTGATCACAAAGTAGGGGAAACTGTTAAAGGTCTTGATTAAATTCTCAGATTACATGAAGTTACATGTTAAATTGTAGATTTTTGTGCAGTTGAGATGCAAATAATTTGTCCGGTAGATTACACTGTGGAACGTTAACCAGTTGTCATATAGCCCAACAATAATAGTAGGCATTGTCTCAATATGCAAGGCTCTTTGTGCATTGATTACTTCTTTTCCTGTGGTATTTTTTTCATCTTGGAGTGCCCTTTCTTCTTCCCGAATATTTATAGCCATCAAATATTCAAAATTAAATTATCTCTTCATCTTTGAAGCTATTGGTGAGTAACTTGAATATGTATTATTGAGAAATATTCTGCAAGAAAAATATTTTTTCAAGAGATTATTAATATACCAGTACAGTGGTAAAATGGGTGATTTAGCCATCTGAATTGTTTTCTCTAAGAGGACGAGTAAACAAAACAGCAGCTCTCATTCGTTCTAGTACTTCTTAGTTTCCCCATTAATACCAAAAGTTGGGCAATATTCCCTCATCAGAACAGATCAAGAAGGTATTCTATCAGAGGACCCTAGGGATGTGGAGATCAGAACGGTACCAGAGGGAGGACAAACGAGAAGTTTTCAGGGTTTCTGAGATAAGTGACCAGTGTTGTCCCTGTTTCATAATGAAGATATGCACGTTGTATTCTTTCATGTGCAACTCAATGAGTAAATTAGTCCTTGTTTAAATGAAGATAATAGTGTTAGAACACACTTTCATTGTTATATCAACGTATTGAAAGTTTCAAGTTGTCATAGCCTGCTTTTGGGCAGGGCTGATGGAGAAGACTTATCTTGGAAACCAAAAGAGAAAGCAGATTCATTGAAAAGAGCTCTCTTTATTTCTCTTTGTGAAATCTATAGCTTTTCCAATTAAAGCCTGCAGAAAATGTTTCTTTTCTTGACATATCTATTCTTTGTAGTGGGATGAAAGACACCTCACAAGATAGTTGGGAAAATGTGGAGATCTGAAGGTACTAGCTGTACTGTTAATAGGGAAAATAGAATAAGGACTTGTAGTTCAGTAATATCATTTTCCCCCAAGCACAACTTCAAATACATCACAGAGAACAGTTGCTATGAGAAATCATACTCTTACTTATGGTGCTTTTTGTACTAAAATAAGAAGTCCTGCTGGAGGCTTTAACCTTAAGTCTCATTGTGTGTCTTTGGATGCTATATGTATTCTTCTAATTTGTTACCACAGGGAAGCAATGATATCTTATTTTTTTTTAGTTAATCTTAGAAAAAGCCTCCCATTCTGGTTTCCTAGAAATAGAAAAAAAAAGATAAAGAAGTCAGACTTCCAACATTCATTTGTAGAAAACTAATGTGTAAATGCCCTGCAACCTGTCTTCTTAGAAAAAGCTGTAAAGCTATAAGCTATGAAGTTATAAACTAGGAAGCTGAACGGATGTCAGTAGATATGAGTATAAATGCAATGCATGGTTGCCTATTTCAGTTTGCATTTAATTCTAGTATTCTATGATGCATTTATTTAAGAACCTCCATATTTAATTAATTAGAATTAACATTCTAAAATAAAAAGGTATTTTTAAAAGAATACATATTTTTCACCCTTAGGAGCACAGTATAAGTCAAATATACTTAATAATATTCGCATTGAAATTTTGTCTTTGAAATTTGTATGAATAGATAAGGTAGAATTAGAATTTATCTTTTATGTAAATGTAATGTTAAAGTGCTTAAAATATATATAAATATTTAAAGATTGAACATTTTAAAGCATATAAATATTTTCTATGAAATTAAATTTTTTCTGAATAAATACGCTTTTTATAGATAAATTAATCTCAAATTTCACATCTGTGCAACTTAATGGAAGTTTTTTAGAATAAATATTTCTAAAAGACAAACACCGTCATAACTTTTAGCTCAAAAAGCCAAGATTTTTTTAATGTGAAGGGGCTACTATTACTCTTACTCCCAATTTTAGAATTCTTTTTCAGATTGTAGGAGGCAACTCTGACATAAAAGTTACTAACTAGAAGAAGGGAGGAAGAATTTCTGCAAGTTTCTCTTTTTCCTCTATTTAAGGAATTTTGTTTACAAATTTAACTTGGCATGGTTGAGAGTAGACCAGGACTAAAACATCAAATGAGCTGAAAACTTAGGTATCTATATTCTATAGCAAGGGTTGGCAAACTACAGCCAGTACCCCACATTTAGTCTACCATCTGTTTATATATAAAGCTCTATAAATGCAAAGTCATGCTCATTCATTTATGCTTTTTTTATAACTTCTTTTGCACTTCAATGGCAAAGTTGAGTAATTTTGGCGGAGATTACATAGTCTACAGAGCCTGAAAATATTTAATATTTGGGCCTTTAAAAAATATTTTGCTGACCCTTAATGTACAGGAATTCTTCAAAGACTTAGACCAGGGGTGGGGAATATTTTCATGTTGGAAGGCCACATTCATTTAGCTGTAACCAAATAAGTCCACTTTCATAATTTTAAAATATCTAATTTGTGACCTTAAGGTTGTTCTTCAATAAATTAGTGGATAAACAAGACTGTGGTCTAATACATCCAAACAATAGACCATTAATCTGTGATAAAAAGAAAAGAGCTATCAAGCTGTGAAAAACATAATGCGAATTGCTAAGTGAAAGAAGCAAACCTGAAAAAGACTACATATTGCATGATCCCATCCTATGACATTTTGGCAAAGGCAAATTGTAGAGGCAGTAAAGAGGTCAGTGATTGTCAGGGGTTTGGAGGGAGGGAGAAAGGGTTGCACAGAGGAATTTTAAGGAAGTGAAAATATCCTCTATGATACTCTAATGATAGATATATGACATGATGCATTCATCAAACCCAGAACTTTCTAGTACAAACAATTTATCTTAATTTATACCAATTCAAAAGTTATTTAGAAATTTGGGGGACCCCAGGAAGGAATGCAGAGTAGGACAAGATAATCCAATTTTATTACAAATATATGAAGCAACCTCACTGAAAAGGTGGGAGGAAAACGTGCTGACCTCAGTGACTCTGGAAAGAGAAAAATCTAAAGAGTAATGGCAATTAATTAATTAAAGACAATGGAGAATCAGGGAAACTGAAATATTTTCTGACTTGATTTTTGGGTAGAATCTGAGCTCTTCCAGATCCACGATTATTATTGTGCTTTCATCTGATTAGATATATTCCCCCAATATGTGAATATCTTTCTTATCCTTTAAGACTTTGTTGAGTCTTTGCTTCATTCACCTAGCTATTAATATCTCTAGTCTCTGAACTCCCATAAAAAGTTTGTTTCTTTTTTTGTTGCTCTATCACCTGGGATAGAGTGCAGTAGCATCAGCACAACTCAGTGTAACCTCAAACTCCTGGGCTCAAGCCATCCTCCAGCTTCATCCTCTCAAGTAGCTGGGACTACAGGCACAAACTACCATGCCCACCTAATTTTTCTATTTTTTGTAGAAATGGGTTCTTGCTCTTGCTCAGACTGGTCTTGAACTCCTGGCCTCAAGCAATCCTCCTGCTTCAGCCTCCCAAAATGCTAGGATTACAGGCATGAGCCACCGCACCAGGCCCATGAAAGCTTTTCTTTTTCTTTCTTGTGGTATTATTCATTTTCTAATGTTAAACATTTAATTCCATTCTTCTCCTTTTTTACCTTAGAATCTAATTATAATTAATATAATCTAATTAATAATCCAATTAATTCCTTAGATTCTAGTTCTAATTTTAATTCAAGTTGGAAATGCATCTAACCATAAACCCTCAACACCATGCCTCCCCTCCAGCCGATTTCATATGTGACTAAATGCTATCCAATGAAGACCATCTAAAGAAAATGGAGTCAGGTGAGAGATGCACTTCTAACATTCTTAAATTCATCTCTTTTTTCTTCCTGAAATGCTGGTGTTTGCATGTTGGGGCATAAAACAACCACTACAAAGGAAAGTATGCATGATAATATTGCATGAGAAAAATAGGAAAAGGTAAAATTTCTGATAATTTTATAAAATTGACAAACTATCCTTGAATATTGCATGACACAGTGGAGCGAGCATCTGTTCCCTCCCCAGCCTGGTGGGGGTAATGCAAGGCTACTGCTGGAAGGCTGAGTCCTGAGCAGACCTGGCTGCATGTGCCAGAGCAATGAGGATGGCATCGATTACAGAAACCTAGGGTTGGCAGGCACCAGATCTCTGCTCCACCTGCCCTTGGGTGCAATGTCTCTGCACAGACTCTGAGCAGCTCCCCAGTCAGCTCATAGGTCTGCAGGGGAAGAGAGAAATCCCTGACAGATCAAGCTGCTGGTAACTTTTGTTTCTTTCCCCAAAATTGACTTTAAGCCAACAAAGATGAAGAAAGACAAAGAAGGTCATTACATAATTGTAAAGCGAGCAATTGAACAAGAAGACATAATGATCCTAAATATATATGTGCCCCCCAAAGGAGCTCCCAGATACATAGAACAAAACTAGAGGACCGATACTCCCTAATACTTTTCAAAAGCTGTAGTAATCAAGACAGTGTTGGCATTGGCAAATATAGATAAATAGATAAAAGGAACAGAGTAGAAAGTCCACTCAGAATAGACACATTTATGGGCAACTGATTTTTGACAACAAATCAAAGTCCTGTTCAGTGGAGAAAAAAATGGTCTCTTTATCAAATAGTATTCAAACAATTGGAAAACCATATGCAACAAAACTAACCAGCAAAACAAATTTTGATCCATATTCTGCACCATATATAATAATTAACTCAAATTGAATCATCAGTCCAAATAATAAAACTTAAAGCTATAAAATGTCAATATAAAAGATAAGAACACTTCCGTGATCTTGGGTTAGCAAAGAATTCTTAAATATGGCAAGAAAAACACTTATATGAAAGAAGAAAATTGATAAATTGGACTTCATAAAAATTAAAGTTTCTGTTCTTTGAAAGATGCTATTAAGAAAAAAAAAAGCCACAAATTGGAAGAAAATATTTATAAAGCATATATCTGATAAATATATTTGAAATTTATAAAGCATCCTCAAAACTTAATAAGAAAAAATTATACAAATTAATAAAAAACTGAACAAAATAGTTGAATAGAAACTTTAGTAGAGTCAGTGTTTGCCTGGGCATGGAGTGGAAATTACACAGAAGCATTAGAAAACTTCTGGGGGTGGTAGCTGTGTTTATCACCAAGTATAGTGATTATTTCAAGGGAGTATGCATATATCAAAACTTATCAAATTATATACTCTAAATATGTACAGCTTATTATATATAATTTGTATTTCAATAAAGCTGTTAAAAAGAAAATACTCAAATTTCATAGTTTACTTTGATGAGTAGAATAAAAGAAAAAAATCTTAGATGGTGCCAGATGTCATATTTTTATTCTAAGCAAACATTTTAATATTTTCTTCATACAATTTTGCTTATTTTTTATGTCCTATGATGAGTAGGATTCAGTTTCTGACTTTAAAAATCTACTAAGAGAATCAGTATCACTCTTTTCAGGGAAAGAGTGTTATATTTGCAGTTCAAAATTACCTCCGGAGAACCCAGAGCTAACCTATCCCAGTGACACCTTGCACGATGATAGAGCAGCTAATCTGATAAGTGTCAAAAACAGGAGGTAACTGTCGGATGAAGATTGCTGCTAGCATCATTTACTTGGGGAAATACCCCTCAGCTTCAGTAGTTGCTCATGTAATTGAGCTTGCCAGTGGGAAGAAAAGAAGTAGTTAGGATAATTAACATTGATTTATAGATCTCTTCTCTCCCTTTCTCTATGCAGGAAGATAGGCTTCTCTTTATTAAAAAAAAAATATAGTAAACTCAGAAGTTATTTCAGGAGCTGGAGCATCTTAACTGGAATATACTTTCCATTGGTTCTTTATATAAAGCGAAGGAGAAACATTTGCAACGTACAACAGAAACAGATTTCTAATGTTAATACTATATAAATAACAAGTAAAAATCAATTTAAAAATTGATGAACAACCAAACAAAAACAGAGACAAGTATACATAGTCAAACCTGTAATTGAGATGGAAAAGAAATACAAGTAACCAATAAATAAATGAGGAAATACCAAATCTTAGGGAACATATCAATAAAACAACAATTACAAGAGAAAATGTAATGTACCTTTAATTAAAAAGATGGAAATTGAGATATGGGAAAGAAAGCATAAGGTTGTCAAATGCTGTTTCTGAGGGTTCTTGAGGGTAAATTTATAAAGGAGAAAACAAATCATTCAAAAATAGCTAAAAAAGTATTTTCGTTGTCTTGAATTTCTGACAATTTCCAAGAAATTATGCACTTGAGATTTTATACAAATATTATTTTCAGTTAAAACAGTCTGTATTACACGCTAGTTCTTTCTCATTAACCAGCCATCCTGTGGTCAACCAGTCCCGGTTATTTTTTATTTTTTGCTGTTAATTGTGTACTAGGCTGTAATTCTAACTCACGTTTTGATTACTTGCTAATACATTTTAGGCTTAGTTGATTTTTTAAACAGCTTCCAAACATTTCTTTTGTAAATGAAGATAAAATGAAAACTCCAAACTGCTGTAAAATAATTAAAAATTTTCCATACTTTTTGATAAACTGGCTTAAATGGTTTAAAATACATTTTGTGGGTGTATTTTACAAATGCATTTCCAAGGGAGGTGGGTTTTGTTTTCCTTTCCTTTCCTTCCCTCTTGCCTCTTTTCTCCTCTCCTCCTCTCTCTTGGCCTTTGTTTTCTTTGCTCCTCCTCTCCTTTCCTTTCTTTTCTTGTTAGTTTTATTTTTCAGAAATACCCCAGAGTGACTAGGAGAAAATCCACAGGTCGCCACCTATAGAGAAGAATTTCCCCGCGACGTCTGACTCGCCCGCAGTGACTGTGCGCTCACCAGACAGCTCACCTGCCCTTGGTTCCGTCCACTGGGCCCGCCATGACACCTCCTCGGTGTTCCCACAGTACCCTATGAAACCTCCTCTGACTTCATATCTATAAATTTGGAGATATAATTACAGTTATATATCTAATTATATCTACAGATATAATCTACAGATATAATTACAGTTTACATGTGTCTCCCTAAATAGACTTTTAGTGCCTTTAAAATAGGGATTATATTCCTTCATATTTTATTCCTAGTATAGCCCTTGGTTTGTAAATTATAATTGATCTGAACTGTGATAAATAAATAAAATAACAGAGAGAATTTTGTGGAGTGAGTTCATTCAGATTCTTAGACTAGAATATTTGCTCACAGTCAATTATCAATTAGTGCATATCTGACAATGGTTTACTGGGAAGATACCCCAGTTTTCTTATGTAGAATCTCAAGTAACTGAATAAGACTCTCCTAAGATACATCTTAAAGGTCCTTAAAGGTAAGCCCACTTCTCCTCGAAAGTAAACTCCACAGAACGAGACTGGTTGAAAAACCGGATGATGATGAATGGATATTTTATATATCTGTGTGTCTGTGTGTTTGTGTGTGTGTCTATTTTTAAAACCATGAAGCATTCTCTATGTACTACCTAGGATTATTTCAATGAAGTTAAGATGTGGCATCATCACCTATCTAGAGGAAAGCAACTGTTAATTTAATGCAACACATATTTACCAATCATCTAGTATGTGCAAGGAGCACAGGTGAATGATTAAAAGACTGAGAATAAGGGAAGAGCTAAAAAAACAAAACAAAACAAAAAAACCTGTTTACTTTACCTGAAGCTAAACTGACCTCTGAGTTGGGGAACTGAAATAACAGACTTCGAGCCTATGCAAAGACGCCACCCGAAAGCAGCGCAGGCTCATTTCCACAGCAGCTGCATGGAAGGGAGATAAATGCAGGCGGGAAGGGTTTGGCTTGGAATAACCTTCAAGGCGTCCTTTACAAACAGAGCGAGGATGGCTGTTTCTTGGGAGATATTTTTAAGGCTAAGGTAACTCCTTAGTTGCATTCCTTTCAGTAAGTAAAAGCCAGATACCTGGAGCTGGCTTCCGGCTGTATAATTCTGAGATATTCTAGCTCCTTTTCATGCCTCTCCTCCAATGCCCTGAATGTTGCGGCCCGATTGCAGAATGGGGGATGGACACAAAAAGAAACACACGGACACACACAAAGATGTACAAGACTGCAGTGGTCGATTCCACCAGTCGTTTTATTATATACTTTTTCTATGTCCGGCAGCTACTTCCTAGTGCGTGACTACCTTGGGCGCTTTGAGGAAAACACATTTTCATTCCTTCCAGACAATTGCTCAAGGGAAGCAGATGTTTGCATCTTAACTTCTTTATCTCATTACCGTATGCAGAACAATGAGATGCCTTGGCTTGTTTGCAAGACCCCAGGGCTTGGTTATCTGTCATAAAGTTGTCCGTTATGAGGAATAGTTCTGTTTGTTCAACAGGCCGTGTCTGGACCTATTGTCCTCTGGCCCCCAGTTTTGCTGACTCTGGGCTTAAGCCAATTTTTGCCCAGGAATAGTCCCTATCTTATATATAATTTCTTATATCAATTTAAAGTTTAAAGCATTTACCAGGAACGTGTATCTATTTACAAGGATGAGAAATTCAAGACTTCTCCAAGCAAATCTATTTTAGTTAAAATTCCCTATTTTAAGCGACCTCATGAGTTTCTTCGGGTAGACACAGCCATTCAAAGATGCGGTTGCCAGGGTTTAACTCTGAAGGAGATGACATGAAATACAAAAACAGACCTCCTTTATGTAGTGTTTATGAGCATTGTCTTTCTGTGAAAAAGAAAATGTTGGAGATGCTGCACAGGCTTGAGAAGCAAAAATAATTCCAGTAACCTTTTCAAGTGTTATCATTGATCTCTAACTAAAACTCTCATAAACTTAGACATTTTCACTCTAATGGTCTTAAACAGCCAGCATGAGAGCAGCCATCAGTAGCCACCCCTCTTTCTGCTGAGGGCTCCTCTCGCATTGGATACCCTCAGATGCAACCAGTGACCAGCTGCCTCTGGGGGATTCATACACACTGTACTTGCTGGAGCACGTTTCCTCCTACATGCTTCTTTCCACATATGCCACGTGTGCTCTTGCAGTGTTGGAACCACAATGGCAGCAAGCACAGTGCACTCGTGCTGTGCTTCATGATACTATATACTTGCCCCAAAATATTTGTGAGTGGCCTTACCCAGATTGTGAAGTGGGTCCAATAGTTCCCAGAGTGGTGGGAAGAAGAAAACTTGAAGAATCAGGCACACACAATAAACATAACACAATGCCATGCACTTAAATTTGATGACTTTCTATGTATATAATAGGCCCAGATTATTAATTCTATAGCCTTTTTATAACGGACACAGGTTGTGCACCTATATAATCCAATACTACTCAAAACAACCTAGCAAGTGAAATGAAGCAGGTTATTATTCCATTATAAACTCCTCGTCTTCCTCCAGCACTAAGATTCTGTGGTATCCTGAATCCCTGTTCATGCCTATCTTCTTCGATCATTTGTTCAAAGACTTGGCTGTGCAACTGAATCTTACACAAACACACACCCATGTGTGCACACACACACAGAGTGTCAAACCATCCTTAGGGACTATGGTGTGTTATGTCTGGGACAGGGCACTGCTAGGTGATTCTGACATCCTGTCCTGTCTAGGATGCATTGTCCTTGGTCAGTGCTTCTTAACCTAGTTACACGTTAGAATCATCTGAGGAACTTGAAAAATATGAGTATGTTCTGGCCTCTGGAAAAAAGCAAACAAATCAGAGTCAGAGGGGGTAGGGCCAGAGAGTGAGTGTTGTTTTTTTTTTTTTAAGTGCTGCAGATGATTCCAGGGTACGGCTGATGCTTAGGATCACCGGCTCAGAGGATCACTTCTTAAACTTGTGTATGCAAGAAACACCTGCAGATCTGACTCAGTAAGTCTGGGGCAAGGCCAGAGATTCAGCATCGCTCCATTTCTAACGAGGTTTCCAATGATGCTGGAGGACCACATTTTTTGAGTGGAATTCACAAAGAGAAGAAGTAGCTGCCGGCCTGTTGCTCAGAAGGGTGAACTACAAACTTCACCACAGAGAAGGCCAAGCACAGTTAAGGCTCAGACTCTCCAACGGTGTCTCCTGCCATTGAGGCACACACAGGGAGTCTATAATATTGCTACTGACAATGTCAAACTTTAAGGCATACAAATCCTTCTCTGTTCAGTGAGCCTCTGCTTCATCCTACTAGCAAGTTTCTAATTATCTTCCCGGCTGTGGTGGGGGAACTCTTCCTCTGAGCATCCTTCCAGTGACAACTCAGGAGTTTGCTGCTCTATTCCCAGGGCCCCTTGGACTCTCTACTTTCTTCTGAGCAATTTGGAAACAAGGATTATGCCCGAATCACCTTTGTACCCCTAGCATCCTTTCTATTGCCTGGTGTATAATAATTGTCCAATAAACGTGTGTTGAATGAATGAGCATAGCTCTTACAGCATGTAGCAAATTTTCTGTGTCCCCAACAAATCTCCGAACTCTCTGAAAGCAAAGTCTATGTCTTTTTTATATTCATTGTCTCAGTGCCTTGTACAGAGCAAGCAACTTACACATGTGTGATGAAAGAACTAATGCTTTAGTGCTTACAGAGAATGTCACTGTGTTACAGAACCATGCAGTAACCAATATTAGGCAGGACTCTCAAATTATTTAAAGACTGTTAACTTTTATTCATTATACTTTAGGGGAAAATACTGATCTATGTGCATATATGTATAACGTATATATGTACACATGCATATCAGAATCTGTATATGAAAATATCAGATTACTATCTAAAATATTTTAATTAAGAATTAATTGCAAAATTTTATTATTAAAGAGGCCAACCCCTCTTATGCCTCCCTGCCATTTCTTGCATTTGAATCATCTCGATCCCTGCCTATGTTAGATATATAAGGTGTTTTCTGATGGTGCCTGATGCAGGCACCGTGACAGTGCTTTGGAGTAACTATGAAATTATTCATTGTGATTCTTTTCCAAGCCTTCTGTGTATTAGTTGCACAGACGGCTCTGACACTGTCAGCGGTGCCAATCAAATGGCAGCATGAGAAGTAGGGGCTCCAAAGAGTCTCCTGAAGAGCCTTATTTGCAGTTCTTACAGACCGTTACGCATGTTTTACTTCCACATCCCAGAGTTTTCCCTTTCCAAAGCTGTGGTGAATTACAGAATTGGGTCTGGGTTGTTTCCTGACACAGCTAAGAGTAAACTATCAGCCCCTTCACTTCTTAACTCATTTGCAGGAGATTCCATTAAGAGGAAGGGTCAGTGATGAGCTTATCGGGGAGAACTGCACCACCGGTCAGGCCCAGTAGCGAAGAGTGTGGCCCATGGGGTCAAAGTGGGCCTGTTCAAATCTGCTTCCTCTGCTTACCAACAGTATAACATCGGGCAGGCACCTGCTCTACACTTCTGTTTTCTGAGCTGCAAAATTGAAATAAAAACAGTATATGTTTCATGGCATTGTGAGGTTTAGAATTAATCCACGCTCAGGACATACAAAAACCACATAATAAATGTTATCTTTTGGTACTGTTTTGTTGTATTATTATTTCTATTATTTTATTTCGGAGGACTTCTAGGTTTACATGGTAAGTTTTATATCAGTAAAGAAATAGAATTATACTTAGCTAGCTCACATGCTATCGGGCGATTAATTAATCAATGTATTAATATTGATCAGATGTTTTGGTTGATTTAAGAGAAGAGAAATTTAAATTCAGTAAAAGTGATCTATTTTATGATCTAATTAATGACAAATAACTGGTTTGACTCCTTTTTACATAGCAAGTTACTTAGCCTTGGGTACTGCAAGTTAGTTATTAAAGAGATGAAGTCACTTAAGTAGTCCTGTATCTCATGACAATGTGTAATAAAACCAATCCTTTGCTAACACCCAGAGAGATACTCAGTGTTGGCGGACGAAGAGGAGGGAAGATTGCACATTGGCATCAGGCCAACCTGGGTTTGAATTTCAGTTGCATCCCTTCCCTGACTGACTGAAACAGCCATTCCCAGACTTTGTACTATGATATTTAAGATACTCAGTGCTTTGGGAGGGACTATTATTTATCACATTTTGTTATATTTTCTAGATGATTAAGAAAATTTCTCTGTAGATAATTAGGCAAAAGAAGGAGAGGGGACCAAGTCAGTGTGTGAAATGTGCGTAAGAGGAGGAAGCAGAAGCCAAGAAACAGAAGTCAGGGTATTGGACAACAGGACAAAGCTCTGGGCAGGGTTTGTTCTGCAACAATTAAACAGGCAACAAAGTATGTCTTGCAAATTGCTTTTTCTATTTCTACTTCTCCCTAATGCTGGGATGCACTTACAAAATCTGTCTTGAAGCTTGCGGCTACAACTTTCTTCATCTTCTGATAATCCCCAATTTATGTTTTCTCTAGTTTTTTATTAATTGGAAACAAAGCCTATTTCATATATAAGTCCATATGTGAGGGTTTTCATTTATTTATTTAGTTAGTTTGGACTAATAAAGACAACCTTGGAAGCCTTTCCTTTGTTCTTGAAAAATAAAAAAATTATAAGTAACCTTCACTTCCTGGTTTCTACAGTGTACTCTGGTGTTTTTAAAATTGAAATTAAAATGTTTTCTATTGAGACTTTACTCTGGAAAGTAAATTGCTTCATGAGCCTGTGTTTGTCAAAGCAAACAAATGACGTGAGAATGCTAAGCAGCCTTTACATATTTTTCCTTAGTGCATGTTAATCAATTTTGCCTACAACATATATAAAAGTATAGAATGAAGTCAATTCTCAGTTCCTTTCTTTTACAAAATTTGATTTTGGATGGCTTCCTTGTATCTAAAATATTTCCTTATGCCTAATTTTAGTAAATAGTATCAATCTGGATGCCAGTAAATATTTTAAACAAAATTTGAATGAAATTGAAAAATCCATAACTGAGCATGTTGACTCTCCTTGTTTCCAAGGTCATTTAAAACTGATAGTTTCAATTAGAAGTTTACCCTTTATTTTTCAAGAGTTACTACAAGTTTGCTAGAAAGTCTTAAATAGGGATTAACACAAAGTTGCATTTAAATTTTTCTTTTATTCCCATGTTTCTCAATGGCATATTATTTTCATTAAAATTAATTGGGAAACCTTATTTTTAAAAAACTCAGATTCTTGGACTTCACTCAAAACTTACTGAATGAAAATGTCTGGAGGTGGAGCCGACAAATTCATATTTTTTAAAAAAGCTTCCCATGTAACTCTTACACACAGTAAAATTTGATTTGAGTGCCACAGGCAAGAATTAATGAAGAGGCCAGCAGACATTAAATTAGCTGTTGTTAGGAAGAAGAAAATGGGGAAAAGGGCAAGGAAAATTCAGGCTGGATTATCGGTGTATGAATGGCAGAGGATCAAATGCTGTCCCAATGCACATAAATTTTCCTCTTGTTTTATATGAAAATCTTTTACTTTGTATGAACAACTGATATTCAGTAAGATACTAAGAATTACAGTTACTTCTTAATTCACAGTAAAATGATGAATTTGGAGATGAGAATGTTTAAGGAGGATAAAGTGGATGAGATGCATTTCCACAGGAGAGAACAAAGTATTACTAAAGTTGATACGAAAGACATGTTGAAGTCATGGACAGAGTTATTTCCTTTTTCTATACATATTCATTTCCTTGTCCATTAAAAATCCTGAAGCCAAGGTGAGTTCCAGCTAATTTCCCCCATCTGCTTATACTGATTTGGTTCAGGTTATGTATTAAATGAAACAAATACCTGTCACAAAAACACAAGCCCTAAATTTTATTCAGTTAATTGCACCTATATTAGAACTATAGAATCTCCAACATTTGGATTGACATGCCTTCCATCATTTTATAAAATAGTTCTAATAATCTCCTTTTTGGGATGACTTCCTTTTATCTCAGTTTTGCTTAATTAAGAAGTTTGTCAGCATTCTTCAAATATTTTTGCCCAAGAAAGGCAGAAAATAAAACTATCCTTTAGATTTTTGATATATATCAGTGGTAAAATATCCGAAAGAAGCCAACACGAGATGATAAATAATTCATGCAGTCTATTGGTAATTGGCGACGTGAGATGGAAACCACATAAATGAAATGAATCTCTTTGCTATCATTCGCCCAGTGTAATATATTTCATAGACACTAATGATACACAACAGTAAAGTTTAATGATGTTTTGAATGCTGATTGTACCTAAAAGATGCTTCAAGTCACACAAATATTCCAGAAGTGATCACAGAGTGAGCTATTTGTTGAAATAAACATTACAGGACGGCTTAAGGTCAATTTAATTAAATATATATGAAAATCTTTTTGTAGCTGCATGTATCTAGCAGTTGCTAAGTCATTTAAAATCTGTTTACTTCTCAAATACTCAGTTCTGGAAAAATAGTAAAATGGACTATGCCACCAATTAGTGAAACTGTTCCTCAAAGTTAATTAACCTTTGATTCAATCAAAGGATACATGAACAAGTTTCCATTTATCTTGTGGGGGGAGATGATGCTGCTATTTCCCTGAAAATATGTTAGGTCTAAGAATTGCCTAAACAGGTGCTCAGACAAGGTAGAATATCTCATATCAAAAAGAAGTCAGTTCATCAGAGCAAAAGTGGACAAAATTGATTAATTAACGAAACTACACTTGAAAAAAAATCACTTTTCCCTTATACATTGAATTCTGTTTTTGAGCACTGTCATACTGCATTGAATATTTAGGAAGGCTGTTACCACCAAAATTTTCACTATTGTTTCATGGAAAAGCAGATAATAAGTAGATAAGATAGAATATGTTTTAGAAAAAGGACAGTTGATTGTACCTTGTGCATACATAAAGTATATTTATTTATTCATCTGGTCTATGGTAAATCATCATCTTGTGAAATAAAGATGATTAGATCTCAGCATAGCAAGAAATATCCATTTTTAATCAGTGAAACTGAACGATGCTTCTTCACCGAACTGATCTGGGCAGGTTGCATGTAATACTCAGGGTATTGTCATCCAGCTACAGTTATAGTGACAATCTGAATAGGAAGTGGAACATCAAAAGCGTTTTCACCAGATGGGAGGTTTTATTTATTCCTGGCAACCAGATGTCCCCAACTTCTCATTCTGACTAGGCTGTTTACTTATTGTGCAGGGCGAGGTGGTAGTTGCTCTGGGGCATATTTACTGAGAATTTCAACTCCCAGTTGAATAAAAAGATTCTCACTTAATAACAGCTAATTAACAAAAAACCAACATTCTTTTGTGATTTAAGAAAACTATTCAATCAACTCTTTCCCTATTTCATTAGCAAACTTTCATGATCTTGGTTCTTGAGTGTTGGTGGTGACTGAGCAGAGATGAAAGAGGCAACATCAAACAAGGTTTACCTGTCTGACTTTTGATCCCAGCATGGGGGATCCTGGGAGGGGCCCCTTCGGTCCAAAGCAGCCCCAATCCCTAAGATCCCTCAGCTTTGGTGTAGAGTCTTAATCAGAAGTACTGAAATCCAATTAAATTATGATATCGGTCCCTCATGGAATGGGCTCTGGAATTGGACGCTTTGTATTTTCTCAGAGGAACTCTACATGACTCATCCTAATACTTGTTGTACGGCAACCCTGCGTTTCCTTCACCAACGAAACCTGCATGTAAAACAGCTCAACGGAGCGCAGCTCTGCTCCCAAGCACTCTGCCGCCTTGTGGCCTCGCAGCAACGCCTCCATCCCCTTGGGTCCTGTTGCCCCCAAATGTCCCAGCGCTAGACCAAAACTGCCTCAGAAGCAAGTCGGCTGTGCTCTGCCCTCTTGCACACTGTACAGTGAATCAGGTGGTCCCCAGCCAGACACCACGCGTGTCATCAAACAAACGACATAGTATGTGGCCCTGCCCCAAGCAAAAAGGAGGCTGCTTGACTTCTCTACCTCTCGGTTCCGTCTGTGAGATTGAATTGAGTTCTTGTCGACATGTGTCTTGTTATCACACAGATCCATGCCTGTTATATATAATCACAGAAAATAGAAATACATTTTGGCAAGTGACAGAGAGTCTCTCCTTGATCAAGCTCTAGCCAGGCTCCTGTGAGCCTCCTCCACTAGGTCTCAGCCTGGATGTGTGAGACTTGAGCAAACTCTAACAGAGTCTCTGACAGCTCAAGGCCACGTCCCTGAGAAAACTCAAGGCTACCAAAAGAATTTACTCTTTGTTTCGGCCAACACCTGAGGATAGGGCTTCTACCTCCCAGTCTTTGCGGGAGGATAGAATCCCAACTTCGGTAATTGCCGGCTACCAGACACAGCCGGCCTAACTGAAGGTACACTGACTAACCCTTTGCAATTTTTCACTTCCCTGACTCCACTAGGCCCCTGCTCACCCAGCTTCCTGGTCCCTTGCTCTCCCTTTAAAATGCTCAGTCACCTGTGTACAAATCAAAGTTGAGTTCAGTTCATGCTGGACTCTTTTCCTATTGCAATAATTATTATTGAATAAAATCTGTCCGTACCACTTAACCTACTGCACAATTTATCTCTGACATAAGTTCCACTATAGAGCATGTATTGGTTTCCTAGCATCATTATCTCATTACCTGTGCACATTTAAATACACCTATGGGAACGCAGACTTTATCTGAAACAAATTTAACACATTAGTATAAAATTTGCTCTAAAATTGAAAGCCATATGGAAGAGTAGGCATCATAGTCTTGCCCTATGTGGGGTCACAAAAGTGGGTCATGTGGTCTCTACGATAAGAAGAAGGCCATGGAATCAACCAGACTTGGTTTTATATATCTCATTTGTCACTCACTGGGAAGTTATTAAACCTCTCTACACTTTGGCTTCTCATGTATGAAGAATGTAAATAATAGCTACATACAGGACTGATATGAGGACTGCATGAAATGTGTATGTAAAACCCTTCGCATAATATCTAACATATATGAAGTTCTTATAAGTGTTTCTTATTTCAATTATTATTAAAGTTATTATCATTATTAATAATCCAGTTCTACTCTCTCAATTTATAGGCTAAAAATCTGCATTTATTTTCTAATGCTGCTGTAATAAATTGCCCCAAATTTATCAGATTAAAACAACAGAAATGTATTCTCTTATAGTTCTAGAACTCAGAAATTCAAACTCAGTCTGACCGGGCTAAATTCAAGGTCTCTGCAGAGCTGGTTCCTTCTGGAGGCTCTAGTGAAGAATCTATGTCCTTGATTTTTCCAGCTTCTAGAGGCCAGATGCATTTCTTAGCTGGTGGTCTCTTGCTTCATCTTCAAAGTTAGATGTATAGAGTTCTTCAATGTCTATCTCTCTGTCTCTCTTCCATCATCACATCACCTTCCGTCTTTGGCCGTCCTACCTCCCTCTCATAAGGATCCTTGTGATTCCATCAGGGTAGTCTCATCTCAAGATCTGCAAAACCCCTTTTGCATGTAAGGTAATATATTTACAGGTTTCTAGGATTAAGACCTTAATATCTTTGGGTGGCCATCAATCCACCTGCCACAATATTTGAGACCCAAAGGAACAAATACTTTTCACAAACCCATGTAACTAGACAGCTGCGTGGCCTGTGGCTCAAGGCTTCCAGTTGAGTGTCCTAGTTTAACATTCTCACTCTCATTACACATCTAGCCTTACTTTATTTTTAAAGCAGGTGCATGAATTCTTATTTGTTATCATTTTTTAATGAACCAAAATAATAAATGTAAATAATTTTATTATCAAGTGAAATGTGGAAGTTCCCTTTGCCCCATTCTTGCCTCGGATTGTTTCATGGACAGCCTTCGGTATCCTTCTGTATATTTACATAATACTTGCATTATATATAAATGTATCTAAATACCCATTGATCTTCTCTGGGGTTTTTATTTCTTATACAAATAGGAACTTACCATAAGGATTACTTAGACCCCCCTTTTTCCCATTTCCCAATGTCTTACAGAGACTGTAAGATTCCAGTCACTAGATGTACCATATTCTCAACTACTGTTGAGACATTTCTATTCCAGCTTTGTGGTATTACCACAATACTGTGGTGAATAGACGTCTTTATGCTCATGTAGATGTATTTAATAATGGTAGATTTTTAGATGTGGGAATGTGTGTGTATGTGTAAGAGAGAGAGAGAGAGATAAAGAGAAAAGGGAATAAGAGAGAGAGATTTAATTCTAAAGTCTAAAGTTTTAAAAGTCTAACCAATTTACAATCTGACAAATGGTGTATGAGAGTACTCACATTATTATGTCTTCGATTATACTTGATGGCCTCAATTTTTTCCCCAGTTGAATAGGAAGAAAATTATACTTTATTCAATTCGATCTTTAATTTTTCTTCCTCTGATTAGTACTATTGAAAAAAAATTAATGCTTCTTTGGAAGGATGATCTAAATATAGTTGTACAAAATATTTAATGAAACTCTCCTACCTAAGTGACCAAATAATAAACCTCATGACAAGGCTTCAAGTATATTTCATGTTTCTCTCTGGCTTGATTCCATATTATATAGTGCTTACATAAGGTTCTTCTCCAGACAATCGATCTCTTAGCCAGTGAAAGATTCATTGAGTATTTATTTTCTGTCTGACCACTTTCTTTATATGTGACTATTTTGCTCATCATCCTCCCTTAAACCCATCTTGTTTGTTAAACAGGCTTGGGATAACTGACTTCGCCATTGCGTCACAATTTTTGTCATTGTAATTCTTATTTTTCCATTGTTTTCATATTGGTTTGGGTTTCTCACTGATAATTTAAAAGTAATTAAGCTAGTCTACCACACCATGCACAATCTGTGATGTCTAAAGTTTTACAAATTAGTCTGTTTATATACAAAATAACATCAGGCTGAAACTAATTTAGCAATGTATCATGGTTCTTTGGGTGATCAATGATCACTTTTAATATAATTGGAAGCAAGCTGCTCAAAAAAATTATAACAAAACATCTAATTTGCACTTTCCTAATATTGGTCAAGATGCAGTAGAACCTTGTGTTCTTTGTCATCAATACATTTTGAATGTGATCAAGAGCTGGAAGCTCAGCTGCATCAATTAGGTGAACTCATGTGTATCATTTGATTATGATCATGTTGTCAAGGTTCAATTCTGTTCATTGGTAAAGCAGTAAATGGCAATTATAACCAGAATTATTTTAGAACTTTTAGAGTTTTAAACTGCTCGAGCAAATTTCTGCTTATATTATGTTATAGACAAAGGTTTATAAGTCAATAATTGAAAAAGCAAATGATGACCCTGATATTGGCCTCTCGTAAACTCTTAGGATTTAATACCAAAGAAATTTAGGTGGTCAGGAAATATCCTTTGAGGGGTTGATATCTTAGCTGATACCTGAATGACAAAAACAAACCAAGCCATGTTAGAATTTAGGAAAGAGTATTCCAGGCAGAGTGGACAAGGGCAGAAGTCCTAAGGCTAGAATGAGCATAGTTTTCAAGAAACAGAGACAACTCGAACTGGGGCCAGGGAAGAATGTGCAGAGATGAGGGCAACATGAGATGAGGATGGTGAGACCAGGCAGGCAAGGTTATGTACAGGTCCCCGTACCATGGCTAGGGGTCTCGATTCTATTGCAAGTACAGTGGAACCCAATTAAAGGCATTTTCACAGGAATAATAAGATGATTGTGTCTGCATTTTTAGAGAATCACTTTGGCTATTGTATGGAGAATGGGTCACGGGGAGCAGACACAAGCAGGGAGATGGGAAGCTCTGTGTAGTTGTGCAGGAAAGAGATAACTGGCTAGAGTGGTAGCAGTGGAGAAGGGAAACAGAGAGTTTAGACAGGGATTAGAGGTCAAGTTGACAACAGTTGATTGGTTGTAATAAAGGCAGAAAAGAATAAATTTAGAAATGACTCCTAAGAGGCTTAGAAAAAATGGTGGACTAGAAGGAGCCTGCCAGCATACCGCTCTCAAGGGCAGAAGTGAAAATTGCAGGCAGCCCCTACGTATGAATCACTGTTCTCTGAAGCAATGTTGTGAAATCACAGAGGTGACACGAGACAGTGGGTGTGGAGACAAAGGTAACGGTGACGTGTTTAACAAGATCCAAGTATGCACAGGGAAGAAGAGGAAGACAGAGGGCTGGGACACTGTGCTCACCCTGCTGGCACTGTGTGAGTTGTCTCCCTCTACTGCCACTGACCTCTACCTGTTGGACCAGGGACCTGGCTGGAGTCTGTGCAGAGTCATTAACCAGACAACAGGCCTCGTTGGAATCAGGCAGCAGCTAAATCCATCCTGAGCTTTTGGGTGCATGGCACCAGGTCAGCACTGGGCTGGGGACAAAGTGGACTAAATGGAGGCTCCCCTGAGCCACCCTGTGACTGGAAGCCAAGTGCCCTCCCCTATAGCACAACAAGATCAGGCACGGAAATTGACTGGGGTGCAGCAGGCTCTAACCTGGGTGGCTTTGGGCAACTGCATCGGTGGGTCCTAGGGGAGGGGCAGGGAGGAATCTGTTGTTTCTGGGCCACTAGAGCAGACCTCTGCCTGTGTGACTTGGCATCCACACAGTCTCTGAGCCTGCGAAATAGACTGTCACTGGCTTGGCCCTGACTCCACCCTCCAGGCCCAAACTGCCTCCTACCTGCTTGGCCTTGAGCCATCCTCCAGGTTGGATGAGCCCCACTGTCCACACAGCTCTGCTCCTGGCTCAGAGGCTCTGCTCAGAAGCCCTGCTTCTGGCTCCTTCCCAATCCCAGCTCAAAGGCTCTCTCATCAGAGCCCAAGAATCAATGTCTGTGCCTCCAGAACTCCTGCCAAGCCAAGGCACCATCCCCAAGACTCCAGTGCTGCACCTGGGCTCCAAGAGCCCACCTGGAGCCTCCACCACTACCTCAGAGCTCCAAAGTCCAATGCCTTGCCAGGGACGCCCCAGCTTCCAGCAGAATAGTACACCATGACCTGGTTTCAACAAATGCCCAATGCCCATGTGCATGACCACTGCCTAAATAGCCTCACCCAGCTTCTTTTGTTACCTCTGCAGGGAAACCCTAGGTAGAGTAATCCCCACAACAGCAGCCTCAGTGAACCTGGTATCATCCAGCTCCTAACTTGAGCATTCTGCAGCTCTCTGGTGAACAACCCAACACCTAGCACAAAGAGCATCCAGCACAGCCTTGAAGGCTTGAACAGAGGCAATCACAGGTGAACAGAACAAATCAGAACAGCTGAATTACAGGTTTCTAGTGCACACCCCCCTTTTCTGCCCTATCAGCATTCCAGAGTGGGAGGAAAAAAGTGCTGTCTAAGGACCTCCTCTTCTTCTAATCAAACAGGAGAGTTCCCAGCAAGGAACAGGTGTCCTGCAAACCTATTAGCTCTGAGTCAAGAAAAGAGTTTTCAGGTGAGAAGAAACTAGCAAACGAACCTTGGCAACATGAAAAATCAAAACAGATCAAGACCTCCAAGGGATCATAATGGAGCTACAGCAGTGAACTCCAACTCCAAGGAAATTGTCAAAATGACAGAAATGGAATTATGAATATGGATGGCAAATAAGATGCATTCATTCAATGCATTCAATTCCACTGAATTGAAGAGAAAGTTGAAAACCAACAAAAAGAAGCCAAAATAGTAGTTCAGGAAATTAATGAAAAAGTCACTGAAGAACTAGACAACATAAGGAAGGAAATAATAGAACTTAAAGAAATGAAAGAGTCACTTAGGGAATTTCAAAACATAGCAGAAAATTTCAGCGACAGATAAACTAACAACCAGATAAACTAACGGACCTCAGAGCTTGAAGTCAAGACTCTCAAGCTAACCAAGACATTTTGAGACACAGAGAAGAGGGAAAAAAAGGCAGAGAAATCACTTAGAAAGATATGGGACTATGCGAAGTGAACTAACATATGAATTATAGATATCCCTGAGGGAGAAGAAAGAATTCATGGCATGAAAAATCTGTTTGAGGGAATTACTGAGGAAAAGTTCTCTGATATCCCCAGAGATCGAGATATAGGATGGTTATTGAACACTGGGAAGATTCATAGCCAATAAGACATCTCCAGGACACACTGTAATCAACCTGGACAAAGTCAAAATGAAAGACAAGATTTTATAAGCAACTAGACATAAGCAACAACTGACCTACAAGGAAAAACCCATCAGGATAACAGCAGACTTCTCAGGGGAAACCTTACAAGCCAGAAGAGAGTTGGGCCCCATCTTCAATCTTCTTAAACAGAACAGCTGCCAGCCTAGAATTTTATATCCTACAAAACTAAGTTTCACAATTGATGGAGAAATAAAGTCTTTTCCAGACAAGCAAACACTGAGGGAGTTTGTCATGACCAGACCTGCCCTACAAGGAATACTAAGACCTGCATTATACACGAATCCACACAATAGTTACCACCAGTGTAAAATCACCGAAAACAGCTAAAGCCCACAACTCCCAGAAAATAACACAAGAAGAAAAACAAAGCAACAAGAAATACCCATTATGATGAACAAATAGCACCCCATATATTGACTCTATCTCTTAACATTATTGATTTAAATTTGCCACTAAAAGACATAGGATGGCTGAATGGATGAAAAAACACAACAAACCCAGTATCTGCTGTCTCCAGGAGACACATCTAGATCACAAGGATGAAAACAGGCCCAAAGTGAAAGGACGGAAAAATATTCCACACAAATGGAAAACAAAAGAGAGCAGGTGTAGCTATTCTTATATAAGACAAAATTTATTTTAAATTAACAATGGTAAAGAAAGACAAAAATAATTATTATATAATGACAAAAGAAGCAATTCAACAAGAAGGCATACCAATCCTAAATATATATGCACCTAACACAGAAGCTCCCAGATACATAACACAAATTTTACTGCAGCTAAGCAAGGAAATAAATAATAACATCACAATTGCCAGGGGCTTCAACGCCCCACTATCAGATCTGGACAGATCATTTAAGCAGAAAATAAACACTGGACTTAAATGGTACCATAGAAGAAATGGATCTAACAGATATTTACAGATCATCCTACCCAAAAACTACTGAATATACATTCTTCTCATCAGCACATGAGACATTCTCTAAGATTGATCATATGTTAGGCCACAAAACATGTTTCAGCAAATTTAAAAAAATTGAAATCATACCATATATTCTTCAAGACTATAGAAAATTATAACTAGAAATCAATTCTAAGAATAACAATTCTACACAAAGTCACAGAAAATGAGCAACCTACTTCTGAACAATTGTTGAGTCAATAATGAAATTAAAATGGAAATCAAAATATTCCTTGAACTGAATGACAAAGGAGACAACAGTTGTCAAAATCTATGGGAAACAGCAAAAGCTTATCTTGGGGGAAAATTCATAGCCTTAAATGCCACATCCAAAAGTCAGAAAGATCAAAAATTAACAACCTAATATCACATCTCAAGGAACTAGAAAAGGAAGACCAAACCAAACCTAAAGCCAGAAGAAGAAAACAAATAAAAAAATGTCAGAGTAGAATTAAATGAAATTGAAAACAAAACAAAAAATACAAAAGGTCAGTGAAACAAAATTTTAGTTCTTTGAAAGATAAACCAATTAGATAGACTTCTTGCTAGATTAACCAGGAATAGGAGAGAAAGGACCCAAATAAGCTCAATCAGAAATGAAAAAGGAGATATTACAACTGATAGCACATAAATACAAAACATCATCCATGAATATTATGAAAATCTCTATGAACATAAACTAGAAAACATAGAGGAAATGGACAAATTCCTGGAAGCATACAACCTTCCAAGACTCCATCAGGAAGAAATAGAACTCCTGAACAGACCAATCACAAGCAGTGAGATTAAAGCAGTAATAAAAAGATTTTCAACAAAAAAAAATCCCCGAACCAGGTGGATTCACAGCCGAATTCTACCACACTTGCAAAGAAGAACTGGTACCCATATTGTAGAATTTGTTTCACAATATTGAGAAGGAAAAAATCCTCTCAACTCATTCTATGAAATCAGTATCACCTTGATACCAAAGCCAGTTAAGGACACAAGAAAAAAAGAAAACTACCGACCAATATCCCTTATGCAAAAATACTCTATAAAATATTAGCTAACTAAATTCAACAGCATATCAAAAAAATAATCAACCAGGACCAAGTGAGTTTCATCCCAGGGATGCAAGGATGGTTGAGCATATGTAAATCAATAAATGTGATTCACCACATAAACAGAAGAAAAACAAAGACCATGTGATCATCTCAATAGATACAGAAAAAGCATTTGACAAAATCTGGCATATTTCATTATAAAAAGCCTCAACAAAGTAGGCATATAAGGAACATATTTCCAGATTATAAAAGTTATATATGACAAACCCACAGCAAACATACATACTGAATAGGGAAAAGTTGAAAGCATTCCCAGTAAAAGCTGGAACAAGACAAGGGTGCCCATTGTTAGCACTTCTAGTCAACATAGTGCTGGAAGTCATACTAGAGAAATCAATCAAAAGAAAGAAATAAAGGGTACCCAATTCAGGAAAGAGGAGGCCAAATAATTGCTTGCTTTTTGGTGATAATATCTTATATTTAGAAAACCTCAAAGACTCCACCAAGAGACTCTAAAATTGATAAATAAATTCAGCAGTGTCAGGATATAAAATCAATGTACACAAATCAGTAGCATTTCTATATACAAATAGCAGTCAAGCTGAGAGTCAAATCAAACAGTTAATACCATTCACAATCTAGAATGAAAATAAAATACCCAAGAATATACTTAACCAAGGAAGTGAAAGATCTCTACAAGAAGAACTAGGGAACACTGAGGAAAGAAATTGTGGATGACATAAACAAATAGAGAAACATAGCGTGCTCGTGGAACAGTAGAATCAACATTGTTAATATGTCAATATGGCCCAAAGTGATTTACAGATACAATGCAATCCCCATCAAAATACCAAAGGCATATTTCACAGATCTGGAAAAAATTATTCTGCACTTTGTTTGGAATCAGAAAAGAGTCCAAACAGCCAAAGCAACCCCAAGTAAAAACACAAAGCTGGAGGCATCACATTACCACACTTCAAACTATACTACAAGGTTACAGTAACCAAAACAGCATTGTAATGACACAAAAATGGAGACATAGACCAATGGAACCCAATGGAGAACCCAGAGCTGTTGCCACCCTGAGCCATGGAAAAATTGTCCTCCATGAAACTTAGGAATGCAATGTGGGGCAGAAAGGGGTACACCCAGCAGGAAGTGAGCAGTGAGTGAACAAGTGAAGCTTCAACTGTATTTACAGCTATTCCCCATTACTCGCATCACCAGCTGAGCTCTGTCAACTCTCCGTCCATGGAAAACTTGTCTTCCATGAAACCAGTCCCTGGTATCAAAATGTTTGGGAACCACTGCAATAAGTGGTGCTGGGAAAATTCTGTAGCCACATGTAGAAGAATGAAATAGGACTCCTATTTCTTGCCACTCACAAGAATTAATTCAAGATGGATAAAATGCTTAAATATAATGCATTAAACATTAAACATTAAATATAATGTTTAATTAAACATTAAATATAATTAAATATAATGTTTAATTAAACATTAAATATAATGCTTAAATATAATGCATTAAATATAATGCATTAAATATAATTAAATTATATGCATTATATATATTATATAATTATATATAATGCATTAAATATAATGCATTATATATAATTAAATATAATGCATTAAATATAATGCATTAAATATAATTAAATATAATGTTTAATTAAACATTAAATATAATGCTTAAATATAATGCATTAAACCATAAGAATTTCAGAAGAAAATTCAGGAAAAACTCTTCTAAACATTGATATAGGCAAAAAATTTATGACTAAAACCCCAATGACAATTACAGCAGCAACAAAAATAAATAAATGGGACTTGATTAAATTAAAAAGATTCTGCACAGATAAGGAAATAATCAACAAAACAAATATACAACTTACAGAATAGGAGAAAATATTCTTAATCTATGCATCTAATACAGGGCTAATTACTAGGATCTACAAAGAACTCAAACAAATCAGCAAGAAAAAAATTAACAACCCTATTAAAAAGTGGGAAAAAGACATGAACAGAAGCTTTTCAAAAGAAGATAGACAAATAGCCTACAAACATTTGAAAAAATGCTCAACATCACTAATCATCAGGGAAATGAAAATTAAAACCACAACGAGATATCACCTTACTCCTGTTAGAAAGGCTTTTATTAAAAAATCCCAAAACAATAGATGCTGGTGGGGATACAGAAAGAAAGGAACACTTATACACTGTTGGTGGGACTGCAAATTAGCACAACCTCTATGGAAAACATTATGGAGATCTTTTAAAGAACTAAAAGTAGACCTACCATTTGATCCAGCATTCTCACTACTGGCTATCTACCCAAAGGAAAAGAAGTAATTTTATCAAAAAGATACCTGCACTTGAATTTTATTGCAGCATAATTCACAGTAGCAAAAATGTGGAATCAGCCCAAGTGCCCATCGATTCATGAGTGGATTAGCAAAATGTGATATATGTATACCATGGAGTACTACTCAGCCATAAAAAGGGTGAATTAATGCCTTTTGTAGCAATTTGGAAGGAACTAGAGACCATTATCCTAAGTGAAGTATCTCAAGAAGGGTAAAACAAACACCCCACATACTCTCTAATAAATTGGAACTAATTGATGGGCACATATGTATATAGAGGGAAGTAAAACTCAGTGGAAATCAAGCAGGGGGTGGGTATGGAAGTGAAGGGCAAAAACCCAACTAATGGGTACAATGATCCTTATTCAGGTGATGGGCACATTTATATACCTGACTCAAGCCATGTACCAAGACCATGTGTACGTCCTCAATATTTTGAAATAAAAAAAAAATAGAACTGAATCCTGGAGTTTTAGCTTAAACAACTGGTCTGGATGAACAGTATTTCTATTTACAGAAATAGGAAGTACTAGCAAAGAGGCAGATTTTTCTCTTATTTTGAGCTTGTTGATTTCAAGAAGCAAACCAGGTACAGATATCATGTAAGCCATTCCTAGTTAAGACTAGCACTTTATGGAGAGGTCTGGGCTAGAAACAAAAATCTGGAATTATCAGCATGCAGATAGTATTTAAAGCCACAGTGAGAAGTGAAATTAAAATTTAAAAAAAGTCAAAGGCGACATCAGAGGGAAATGGAGGTCTAGGCTGACTCCTGCAGTGTTCCAATGCTTAGAATTCAGTGGAAGGGGAGGAGGAAGCAAAGGAATGGGCTGAAAGAGTGAAAAGAAGTGGCCGGGAGAAATCAAGACGAGAAAGTTTCACAGAATACAAGAGATGAGAGGGAAGTAGGAGAGAGTGGACAAGAGTATTTAACAAGATGAGTGCTGGAACACATCCACTGGAATTAACAATAGAGAGGTAGATATGATCTTGACAAGAATGAATTTCATCGATTGATCAGAACTAAATTCTAATTAGAGAGTATGGGATAGTAATTAGGAGGTGAGGCAACAGAAAAAGGGTTTGTAGAAAATACTCCCAAAAATTCAAGAAGGGAAGTAGAGAAATGACGTTCTAGCTAGAAAAAGGATGGGAAGGCAAAGGAGCTATGTTTAAAGGTGGGGATTTCTGGAGTGGATTTCTTCACTTTGTGGCAATGATGCCATAGAATGAGAGTGGTAATGCATGAGAGAGGTAACCAAGGCAGTAAAGCCCTTGGAAACATGAGCTAGGGTATAATACAGAGAACATAAGTTTTGCAAAACAAATCATGCCGGGTCATTTCTCATTTGGAAGAGGACGAAAAAGATGATGGGAGCAAATTCAGGTTAGGTTTGTAGCAATGAGTATACATGGCATATTGCTCTATGCTGATTCGTCCTACATGTCTGCAACTTTATGCCCTTTGACCTACATCTCTGCATTTCCCCATTTCCCCCACCCTTACACCTGATACCCACCATTATATTCTCTGTTTTTATGTACTTGACTTTGCTTTTAGATTTCACATATAAGTATGGACTGTAATTATATTATTGTATTATATATTAAAAATTTTCTAAAAGGGTGGATATCATGGGCTCACACCACAAAAAAAGGGGTAACTGCACTAGGTGATGGATGCGTTAACTTGCTTGACTACACTAACAATTTCACTGTGCATTAGCATATCAGGACATCATGTTGTACACTTTACATATACAATAAAGATATTAATAATATGTTGCATATTTTTCCATGAGACCTTCAATATTTCAGTGGAATATGATGCAAAGTCATTAACTAAAAGTGAAAAGGGGGTTAAGGAGAGCAGCGGCCTTGAGAGGAAGAAAGAGGCATGAAATATTTCTTCCTAAAAACAAGAAAGTACTTGTTCTTTAAAAAATAGCATAGGATTTCCAAGAATTGAGAACCCATTTTCAGTTCAAGATCGTGAATTTGTTTCCGGTGATGTAAAACTGGTCGTTTTCAAGATTTTTTCTTGCAAAACTTCACCGTGTGAATGTAGACACAGAGAAAGCAGAAGTTTAGATCTTGGCTTGTGGATTTTCTGGAAGTGTAACAGAAGCATAAAATACGTGCAGGTTGATGCAAAGGAGTGATTATGCTGACGGATCTTTAAACTGAAGCTGGATTGAGGTGAGGTGAGATCTGGAGTAGGAGGTGAGGACAATGGATTGAAGAGTCTTAAAGTGTGTGAAGCAGTGTTTCTATGGGACTATTTAAGAAAACAAGCAGGAGCAATGGGACATTGGTGTTTTGAGGTGAGATAGTTTCTGGCGATAGCTAGACCCAAACTGTAACTATGAGAGAATACGGTGGAGGTGAAGTGAAGGAAATGGACCCAGGAGACTCATTAATTCATTCAACAATTGTGGCTGGAGAGCTTCCTATGCACCATGCATTGTTTTAAGCCCCATGGGTTTCCAGCAGTGAACAAAACAGACAAAAAAATCCCTGCTCCAGTGGATTTTTACATTCTAATGGATAAGAGGGATGACAAAGCTAGATATGTATATATGATATATATATCATATATTACTTTGTTTTATATATATATAAAATTTTATATAAAAATATATTTTTTTATAGAGTGTCAGGTGTGATAAGGATGGAGAGGTAGCCAGAGGCCTGAGCAAGTAGCAGGCCTCATCAGTCATGATAGAGTTTGAATTTTTCCCTTAGTATGGTGGGATGTGACTGGTGGATTTTGAAGTGTGGATGAGTGTGTGTGTGTGTGTGTGTGTGTCTATGGTAGAGATGACATGATCAGATTTACATTTATAAGTGGATCACTAGGGCTGTTATCCAGAGAATACACCTTGTGTGGGCAGGAAAAGAGGCCTGCTGAGAAGCTTCTGCACTGGTCCAGGCAAGAGATAAAGGTTCTTCCTAATATGAGGGCAGCTGTGGTAGAGGTAACAAAAAGAGGCTGAATTCAGGTAGAATTTGAAGGTAGAATGTAGGAATCCTGAGGTTCTCGAGAAGTGTTTGAGAAGTGGCTTTTGGTGATTTGCTCACCTCATTCAACCTAAGAGACCACTTCTGCACCACACCTTGGCATATGCCAAATTAAAAGTTGACAACTCTCTTCACATTTATGATTGCACTTAATTGTTACAACAGCTCTATGTGGTAGGTGTCATTAACCATCGTGCAAATTATTGCATGTGATGCATCTTGTGGGTAGCTTAAAAAGAACTAAAACAGGAGACATTAAATTTACAGATACCAAGGGAATGCTGCATTTATTTTTTATTATTTATCTTTGTTTGATTTGATTACAGCTTGGAGTTGAATTGTTGAATTCTGTTATAGGAAATTCACAAGACAGTGTAAACATTTTTGGTTCAACATCAGAATCATCTGTATAGCTTTATTCCATAAGAAATTCAAGAGACAAATTTGAGTCTACATAAAACCTTAGAAAATGTTTTATACTCACAGAAAGACTGGTTTTGTTTCACAGTTCAGTGCTTTTCCTGCACACAAGTTCTCAATCCTGCCTCCAGATTGTGGGACTTATCAAAAATAGAATAGTGGTAGTTGAGGAAAGCAATATTGATTTGAAATTAATTCTACCTTTGGAAACTTCTTCTGCCTTTAACATGTAAAATTTTGGCAAAAAGCAGTCACTGTCATTGGCTTTCATCCTTGTTTCCCCAAGCACTAGCTGGCTGAGCTTCAGAGAAATTAAAAGCATCCTGACTTGCTATACATCTGATAAAGGGCTGATAACTAGAATCTATAAAGAACTCAAGCAAATCAACAAGAAAAAAAATCAAACAACCCCATTAAAAAGTGGGCAAAAGACATAAACAGAAACTTTTCAAAAGTAGATAGAAAAATGGCCAAAAAATATGAAAAAATGCTCAACATCTCTTATCATCAGGGAAATGCAAATCAAAACCACAGTGAGATATCACTTAACTTCAGTGAGAACATCAAAAAGTCCCAAAACAACAAATATTGACATGGATGAGGAGAGATAGGAACATTCATACACTGCTAGTGGGACTGTAAACTAGTACAACCTCTATGGGAGATAGCATAGAGATATCTCAAAGAACTAAAAGTAGAATTATCATTTGATCCAGCTATCCCACTACTAGGTATTTACTCAAAGGAAAAAAAAGACATTCTATAAAAAAAACACCTGCACTCAAATGTTTATAGCAGCCCAATTCAGAATTGCAAAGATGTGGAAGCAACTCAAGTGCCTATCAATACATGAGTGGATTAATGAAATGTGGTATATGTATACCATGGAGTACTACTCAGCCATAAAAATATGGTGAACTAACACCTCTTCTATTATCCTGGATGTATCTGGAGCCAATTCTTCTAACTGAAGTATCACAAGAATGGAAAAACAAACACCACGTGTACTCACCATTAAATTGGAACTAATCCATCAACACTTAATGTGCACATATGGAAATAACATTCATCGGAAATAAAGCAGGTGAGGGGGAGAGGAAGGGATGGGTAAATTCACACTTAATAGGTACAATGCACACTGTCTGGGGGATGGGCACACTTTGACTCAAATGGTGCAAAAGCAATTTATGTAACCAATACATTTGTACCCCCATAATATTCTGAAATTTAAAAAATAAATTAATTTTTAAAAAAAAGCATCCTGAGAGATAATCAAAATGGTGTTGGAGCAAGACAGGGCTCAACTGTTGAGAAGTCAGGAGATTGGGGAACTGTTTTTGTAAATATTAAAATAAGTTAAAATTCAGTCAGGAAAGGTATGAGGAGGAGATTGTGACCCAGGTCTTTAAAACATGAGTAAAGGAAGGGAAATGACAAGGAGACAGGGATGATGAGAGAACAAAGTGTTCAAAGCTAATGGTGTAGACCTCAAAGTGGTAAGGGCTTCTACAAGCGAGGGGAGGAGGTGAGCGTGTGTACAGCCTCTGGAAAGGAGGAAGGGGCCCACTCCACTCCCTAGGTGTGTGTGGGCTTTCAAGAATGTGTGAAAATACCTTCTACTGGACAGCACAGGTTCTCAGGGGACAGCCAGCATTCTGTTAGCACAAGGAAGTGGAGGGGACTTTCAGAGAAAAGGTTGAGGACACAGCGGAGTGAGCTGACCATCAGAGGACATGGTGCAAATTGTTGTTATCCTCAGTTACCGCGTCGAGGTAAACTGAAGCTCAGCAATTGTCCTTTTCCAGATTCACAGCACTTCCAGTGGCAGCAGAATTTGGCTCCTTACACAATGTTATAACTCCAAAACCGATGCTCTTTACAGGGATGTAAAGCTAGCTCAGGGTAACGTTAGAGAAATGCTGTTATGTAACGTGCTCTAGCCAGTAAGCATTGCAACAAAAACACCTAACTCTGCTTTTTATGGTTCTGTAGAGATGGATTCTCTACCCCCTTATAAGGTCTCAGTGTGCTGATAGATATGTTGTCTGTTTCCGTAAGAAATTTGTTTGTCTAAGCGCTGGTCAGGGCTAACTTTGGACTTTGATGGTCTACAGTATCTGCTTTAGAACTGTCCTGGAAGAAAGCAGAGAAAAATAGACTTGGTTGTTGAATAATGTTTGACCATTTCCCAATATTGTTTAGGGCCAGCTATGCCCCCAGCTATAAAAGACACTAGGTAAAGCCACAAAAAATATAGTTTATATCACTGGTGTCTTTCCTGTAGCAGTTTTTATTTGTCAATTTTGCTCTTCTTTTTCAACTGTAAAATTGCTTTAATGTTAATTCTCACCAGAGTAAAAAAATCTAAATTTTCTTTTTTCTTTTTTTCAAAATTAATCTGGTAAAAGGGTGGTTGATAGAGTGGGTGGGTTGTCTTAGCAACTGGCATATATAACAATAAGTAGAATCCCTATAAACTTTGGGGCAAAACTTTTCTATGGTTCAGAATATAAATTAGTTTTTAAAACACAGCTTTAATGTCTTTCTCCAACTATTAGAAAAAAAGGAAATAATTTACATAGTAGTTCCATTTTTAAATAACTTTTTTCCCAACCAGCAGAGAAAGCCAAAAAAAAAAAAAAAAAAAAAGGCCTGTAGAGAGGGATCATAATAAAGCCCTGATTTATTCCAAATGGTCCCAAAAAGACTTGTAATGTGGGTGCATCAAGAGGTACGAGAGGTGGGCTGAGGCTTGAATCTCAAGCCTGAGTTGGGGTACGTTGTCTACAGTGCAGAGAAAGCTCAGATCTTGTCCTTACCAAACAAGCAGCCCAATGGCTCTCTTTCTTCCACCCCAGCAGATGGCAGAGGTCTATTCTCTGGAGAAATTGCACTCAAGACACTTGGAGGGTGGACTGAGACTTACTGAAGATACTGGGATTAAGTGAAAATCTGCATATGAATCATGAGACTCCCAAACACATTCTTCATCCCTGCTCCAAGAACAGAGATCATCTAGCATATGCCCTGCCAGTCACCCAAGTAAGAAAATGGAAGATTATTTTCTGGAGAGACTGCTCTACAAAAAAGACATTTCTTACTTCCTCCGAGATAGTCTGACATTCAAGGTCTCTGGAGGAAGTAAGTGGCCCTGCCTGATCACCTTGCTACGCTGTCTGTCGATTGAAAAGTTCTGGTCCTGCATCTGGATCTGCCACGGGGCCTTTAGTGCCTCATGCAAATGGGCGTTTAAAGACAAGGGTCACAGGATATTTCAACAAACTTCTGAAAGCAAGGCCAAAGCCCAAAATAAACAGGAAAATTGATTTAGAACAAGAATATAGCTCAAGATAGCCAAAAGCAAACTTTATGAAAACTATTGTTAATATGCTTCATTTGAATAGATAGCACATTTATGAAATGAAAATAGGAAACGATAAAAAAAATACTCATGAAAATTGATATTATGAGAGCGAAAATTTTTAGAAACTCAATAGAAGACAGCATTAGAAGGTTTCAATATAATTCTCCTAAAGTAGAAAAAAAGCATAGAGAAAGGGTGATGGGAAGAAAAATGTGAAAATAAATTAAATATTTCTCCAGAGAGTACGGCAACTTCATAACGAGAGTCCCATAACGTGAGAATGGGAAAAAATAGAGACAATGTAGTTTTAAATGAAGTGATAAAATAAACTATTCCATAATGGAAGAAGAGAAATTTTCAAATATAAAAGGTTCATTATTTGCTCAGATCAATGAATGCAAGAAGGCAACTATGAAACCACATCACCCGGAGATTTCAAAATGAAGGAAAAAAAGAGTAAATTAAAAAATCTCCCAGAAAGAAAAGACAGACAACCTATAGTTAAATAGGAATAAGAATGGTTGATAGCAATATGCTGTGGTTAAATATGGGGAAAAACTGCAAAGATTCAAAACTGGTAATCAGAAATCAGCAAGAAAAAAACAAACGACCCCATTAAAAAGTGGGCAAAATACATGAAGATAGACAAATGGCCAATAAACATATGAAAAAATTGCTCAATGTCACTAATCATCAGGGAAATGCAAATCAAAACCACAATGAGATGTCACCTTACTCCAGTTAGAATGGCTTTATTAAAAAGTCCAGACACACTAGATGATGGCATTGATGCAGAGAGAAAGAAACACTTGTATACTTTTGGTGGGACTGCAAATTAGTACAACCTCTATGGCAATTCCTCAGTATGGAAATTCCTCACAGAACTAAAAGTAGACCTACCATTCAATCCAGGAATCCCACTACTGGGTACCTACCCAAAGGAAAAGAAGTCATTTTATCAAAAAGGTATTGGCACTCAAATGTTTATTGTGGCACAATTGACAACTGTAAAGATGTGGAATCAATTCAAGTGCCCATCAATTCATGAGTTGATTAACAAAATGTGTTATATGTATACTATGGAGTACTACTCAGCCATGAAGAGGATGAATTAATGCCTTTTGTAACAATTTGGATGGAACTGGGACCATTATCCTTAGTGAAGTATCTAAAGAATGGGAAAACAAACACCATATGTACTGGCTATTAAATTGGCCATAACCAATGTGCACAGAGAGTAGTAAAACTCGTGTGGAAATCAAACAGTGGGGAGGAGGAAGAGGGGTTGGTCCTAAACCTGCCTAAGGGATACAGTGAACACCATTTGGGTGATGGGCACACCTATAGCACTGACTCAAGCATTACAAAAGAGATGCATGTAACCAAAAATATTTGTACCCCCCTCAATATTTTGTAACAAAAAAAAACCCAAAAAAACAATTATAAAAAAAGAATAAAACAAAGACTACTCAAACAAATAAGCAAACAAACAAAAAGAAACCCCCAAAACAAAAACAAATAACAAAAGAACAACAAAGCTGAGTCAATTTACTTGTCTGGCAAGGAAAATTAAATACATGCCAAAAAAGAAAAAGGTTTTCTAATTGTAGATTAGTAGCTCTTTGAAATGAACAGCTGTGTTTTTTCCTATCTATGATCCCAGAGCACACCTTATCTATCTGGGATCATATCTATGATCCCAGAACAACCCCTTACCTATAAGATAGTCAAGGCCCTTAGGCCTTGTCCTTCAGCTAAACTCAACAACTTTCTGTTCTATGCCTATGCCGTAATGTTGATATATCACCATTGAACATCCTATTCCTTCTTCTGCCTGTCCTGTCTTTCTACCCATTTCCTACTGGAAAATGCCCACTCATCCATCACGACTCAACTTTAAAAAGGGCATCTCATCCTGGAAGCATTCTTTCAGCACCTTTTTACTACCTGTATTATTCTCTTCTATTGCCTCTGAATCTCTCTGTACCTAGTATGCCCTCTAGCAGGGTGCCTGTCACTTAATCAAGTAATCATGCAGTGGTATAATTGCTCAGCTGTCTACTCTACTAAATTAGGAGTTTCTTGCCTTGAAAATAGAGGATCATGAAATAATTATTATATTTTAATGCTTGACACATTGTCATGCAATAAATATTTTTTGATTTGTGTTTTTGAGTAAGAGTAAAATGAATGAATAAATAAATAACCAGATGATGAATGAAGGGTATGAGGACAGCAGAATGGTGATAATAAGTACTCACAGATCTTGGTGCCTTTCCATCTCCAGATTGGAGAGTGAAACAGGAGAATGGGGAAGAATACCTTGGCCATGTGAAATCAGTAAAGGAAATTAAGGACTATGAAATACAAGGAAACACAGTGTATTTTGGAAACAGTGCTCTGTGAGTTTTCTACCATTGCATTCCATTTATTAGAAAACTCTGTCACTTGGGTGAGGCAAAGACATAAACTGTAACCATAATGTTTGTACCCTCACAATACCTTGAAATAAAAAAAAAAAAAAAAGAAAACTCTGTCAATGAATTTGTGGGGTGTGAGTGCATGTTTTCACCTCAGTGCTAGAGCCATGAAAAAAGAAAGCATTTTTTAAACCAAATACTACAACATGGCTCCCTTCTTAAGACTGATCCTTTTGTTGGACGTTTTTTGAACTTTTGTTGGACTTTTCAAAGTCTAGGGTTCTGAAAAGGAAAGGACCTCCCACCCCTTTACCCACCATGTGGCCTTAATTGGACTCAGTTATTATAAACAGGCATGCAGATTATTATTTTGGTAAAATTTTTACACTTGGTGTACAGCAGGGTAATAAAATTCATACTATTGTGTAAAAAGCTTTAAAGATTCAATATCCAAGGATGAGTAATGATTATATCCCTCTTCTATTCCTAGCTGACTCCTGGTAGTAAAAAAAAAAAAAAAAAGTTTCTTGCAGCTTTTGCCCAATGTCACTTATTAGTGCCAGTATAAATTGAAGACATTTTTTCTGCCATAAAATTCCCTGTGATGAATTATACCACAGGCATTAGAGTTTTTTCATCATTTTCTTCTTGATGAGCTGGCAAAATAAAGAGAATAAAACGGGTATATTCTTTTCTTTTGGAGAAATCCAATCTCCTCAAATGACCCCCTTAAGACGCTCAATGACTGTTTATATGGATTCTGATCTTAAAAAATCACCCAACTAGGGGACTTGGATATGTGTATTATCATGCAGTTAGTTTATTATTGAGCAATAGTCTGTCTGAAAGTGATTTTGAGGATGACTTCATTAGCAGAACTACAGAAAGCTCCCCTTAAGTGATCTGAACAAGGAAATTGAAAGAGAATTTAGGACTTTTATTTAAAACAATGCTATCTTGGGCTCCTTTTCCAATGCATCACGCCTCGTTACCTGAAGAAAGACATACACTTGGTTGCCCACATTCTGTCGTCTTTTTGAGTTAGTTCCACATTTGAAATAGAAGAAAGCATGGGTTGATGTCCATTCTAAATGCTAAGTACCAGGAACTGTACAAGATGTGTTTCATATATCAAACCCTTATAACAATTTGGTAAGAAAAATATTATGCTCATTTTATAGATAAGGAAAATGAGGGTCAGAGCATTTGAGTAACTTTTCTGAGATAATATACCTGGTTAAAAGTGAAGCCAGAATTCTAACTCAAATCTTTTTTCCCTTAAAAGCTGTGTTCTTTCTTCTTTAGTATGCTGCCTTCTAAATGAAATGAGGCAAGAGATCACAACTAACAAAACCATTTTATATCATTAAGTGATTTTTTTTTGGATATTTAAGTCTGACATGATAGGCGAGGTATTTGTAGGCTCCCCAAATGGGTATAAGTAGACAGATGTAAGTTGTCTTTACCCCAAGGCCCACAATGAAAGAAGCAGAAGGCCCCCGCTACATACTTTCTTTGTTCACAGCCTGCATTTCCTTCACCTAGAAGAGTGAAGACAAAACAATGCTTAAAGCTGGGTGAAATCCTTTACATGTGTGTGTTCCCACTAAACAATAAGCTCTTTGAGTGCAGGGATCTGGTCTGAAGCATTTCTATAGGTATATCCTGGATAGATGGATGGATGGGTAAAGGATGGAGAAATTTGAGGTTGAGACACTGTGACTTTGAGAATTTCAGAATTTAGGAATGAGCAGATTAAGAAGAATAAATGCAGGTGATTGAAATAGCGCTGTCAGAACAATTTTAGGGAGGTAGAAGGGGAAACAGTTTAGGAGTCCCACACAACTTTAACAGTTTAGGAAACAGTTAAAGAATTGGGGAAGTGGAGACAATAATTATAGACAGCTCTGTGGAACATGTATGTGAAGTGGAAAGATGTTCTATTCATGAGGGGAAAATGTTAAAGGGGAAGATTTTGAGGAGTTGTGAGACGTGGATACAGCATTTGTATAGAAAATCTATTCTTCATAGAAAAACCAAAGGATAAAGGGAGAGGTAGAATATATGAACTTTGACCCAGCTGTGAAGCTTCTCATTGGTACCGTGATATTCTGTACATTACAGACTTCAAGCTACTGATGATGAGAATCCTGCCCATTGCCTGTCTGAGTTGTGGTCTTAATAGTAAGCCATAGGCTTGTGTTTCTTACGGCCTGCAGAAGACACATAAGTCTTCTGGGCACCTCCTAAGGGAATATAATTATGATATTTATCCCTGAACCACAGGAAAAAAGGTATTCTCTTAATACCAATAAAATAAGAGCCAGTGCTCACTATTAATATATTATACTATACATACCTGTCTCTCTTACAATCAAAAGAATTGACAAAATTATCTTCAGAAAGTGAATCCAATGTCTTACTTTTGAGCTGCTAACATAAAACAAAAGGCAAGTAAGGGTGTGTGTATATGTGTTTATAAATTTTATGGCTAACTGATTCAATTATTTGCTTTTCTAAAATCATTACTCCAGCTTAGCTATATAACCGCAAATTTTCAGGAACTATATGGCACCTCAATGAAGACCAGAAGCAAAGAGTTGCTACATATGAGTAGATGGCCCAAGAAATCTGACTAAAACCACTGCTATCCTTGAAGTGAAATTCGTCATTATGACTTCTCTCCCCTTTATTCCTCTGCTCCTTTCTGGGGTAAAACACATCAGACAAATCACCATTCTTCAAATATACTTTATTTGCTGATCTCTGAGTCCTTTTATGTGTTTTCCCTTTTCTTAAATTAGTAACCATCTTTAACGTGTCATACTCCTCTTCATCCCACTAGGTCTAGCTTAAATGCTGCTTCTTCATGAAGCCTTCTCTGATTCCCTATCCAAAGAATGGAGTTGCTCTAACTCCAACCCCATAAAATGCCTGACTTTTCCTAAACGTTCTCTTTTCTTTACAGTCCTGTATCCCTGTATAGAATGCCTTTCTGTCTGCCTTTCATCTCCACCTGTTTATATCTTAGAACCTGAAAATATCAAATCTGAAAGAGCTCTTAGAAATTATAATTTTGTATATGGGAAAATTGAGTCCCAAAAAAGAAAGTAACAGGTAGCTAGTAGCAACACTACAGGTAGATTAAGGATCTTGGAAGGTAGTGTGATATAGTGGAAAGGCAACAACTTTTGAGTTAGCAAACTGGTAACAACCTAAGTTCAAATCCTGGTTTTACCATCAACAAGTTGTTGGACTTTTTTCTTCCTCTTTGAGCATTAGTTGTCTTATCTGTTTAATTTTTTTGAAGAAAGATTTCTCTTTAAAAAATAGATACCTTGCTTTGAGTTTCATATGAAACAAAATGCCTACTTTGGTGCAAGTTTCATATCAAACAAAATGCCAATTTTGGTGCCTGGCAAATGACAGATGCTCCATTTGTAATTTTATGTATGTATTTTTTTTTTCACTTCGGAGAGGCAGTGTGATATGTAGGAAAGAGATACGTAGCAATAATAAAAGGGGCTTTGCGGTAGACAAACTGCTGCTTTCTACTTATAAGACCTTGAATAAGTCACTGAACTGCTGTAAAATGGACTACTTCATATCCTATCTATTTGTAGATAAAAATACATAAATATGAGCAAAAATTTGCATAAAGCACTTGATGTCTGATACATATTAGACACTCAATAAAGAACCTCTTTTTCATTGGTGTTATTTCCATATCCATGATCTCATTTAATATTCACAGTAATTCTGTGAGATTAAAAGAGTAGAAAATATTATACCTATTTTTCAAAAGATGTAGGGACCGTCCCTGGGCAAAATTGGCTTAAGACAAGAGTCAGCGAAACTGGGTGTGCTCTCCTTGGGGCCAGAGGACAATAGGTCCGGACACGGCCTATTGAACACACAGAACTATTCCTCATGACAGATAGCTTTATGACAGATAACCAAGCGCCAGGGGTCTTGCAAACACGCCATGGCGTCTTATTATCCTGCATACAGTAATGAGATAAAGAATGAGACAAGAAGTTAAGATGCAAACGTCTGCCTTCCTTGAGCAATCATCTGAAAGGAATAAACATGTGTTTTCCTCAAGACGCCCAAGGTAGTCACGTACCAGAAAGTAACTGC